>JAVTVY010000292.1:0-32774 GCA_036873755.1 Hanleya hanleyi | reverse complement strand
AGATCATCCAGTGAGTGAGATGTATCGACGCCATTAGTCCATGATCCGACACTGCTTCCACCGTCATCGCCCTATATTGAACTTGTACAATTTCCGACTGACCGACCTCGCCCGTCAACGCAGCTACGTGGAAGCCATCTTCAATGACCAACCTACGTCCTTCACATTAAATGTAGCATTTGGGTACATCTTATACCATAAGATGACGCGTGAATTGTGCTATTTCTATTCCAGTGCCATCAACCCAGTGTACGACCATCCTTTCACAATCACCAATCGGGCGTCGCTAGAGACGATGCTGACCCAACTGGGCACTGTGGATCCCTTGGAATGGGCCTATGAACAGCGTCCCAACACCGAGTGGATAGTGGAGAGGGTCACCAATGTTACGTTCTTCGTGGTTAAACTGACCCACCACCCCCATCGGATGAAAGTATTCACCCATGCACTGATAGATACTCAGAATGCACAAACAACTATCTGAGGATATGTTTCCTCAACGGTATCCTGGCCTGCCCGATGACGATTAGAAACAGTCTACATCCGGTAGGTAGTTGAAATGAGTGTGCTAAAAATAGATCAACAGCTAGCGTGCTATAAAAGGGAAGCGGCCTTGCCGTTTCATCAGACACTCTGTCAACCACCAAGATGTTCACTTGCACAACTTGCCAGAAGTCATTTACTCGCCCAGAAGATTTACGACGCCACGAGGCCTCCATCCACAACGGTGCACGACATACTTGTATAACCTGCGCACGGTCATTTAATCGGGAGGATCATTTACTGCGCCACGAACGCTCAGTCCACGAGGGCGCGACGGAACAATGTAAGGATTGTGGTGAACTCTTCAAACGACGCAGTCAGTTAAGACGGCATCAGCGTTTGATTCATGGCCCGTCTCCACGGTTTTGGCGACAACTTCCTACTGAAGAGGAGCCGCGGAAGGTCAGACCCAGTGAAGATAAGCCCGGGGAGACGAACGCCACTGGTGATGCGCTGGACCCAACCGTTACGGTTTCGAGTCATACGTCATACATCGAACATTTTCTGGACGAGCCCATAAATGTTCCTAGCGATCTCTTACCCGAATATCATCCAGAGAGTGACATCTCTCGGCGCCATTGGACCATGACACGGCACTGTTTCCACCGTCATCACCCTATTCAAGATATCTACAATTTCCCACTGACCAAGCTCATCCGTCTACGCAGCTACGTGGAAACCATCTTCAATGACCAACCTACGGCCTTCACATTAAATGCAGCATTTGGGTACATCTTATGCCATAAGGTGACGGGTGAATTGCGCTATTTCTATTCCAGTGCCATCCACCCATATAATAGACCATCCTTTCATACAATCACCAATCGGGCGTCGCTAGAGACGATGCTTAAATTCGGGCGGAACACTGATATCTTGGGATGGGCCCAACAACAACGACCCAACACCAAGTGGACAGTGAAGAGGGTGACCAATGTTACGTTTTTCCTTACCAAGCTGATCCACCACTGCCATCGGTTGAATGCGTCACTCGTGCACTGATGAATACTCAGAATGCGCAAACAACTATCTGAGAATATGTTGCCTCAACGGAATCCTGGCCTGCCCGCCGATGATTAGAATAAACGGTTCAGAGCGAACATGGCCGAAGATGGAACTTTCTGAAATGGAGACTTCTGATTGGACAAGAATACAGCTAACGGACAGGAACGAATATGACAGATACAAATGGTGGCCTCTGATTGGGCAAGAGTCTTTTTGAGTTGTAAACATACCCAACGCGGCTCCCCCAGCTATATGAAAAAGCTTCTTGTTGTTGTTGTTCTCTCATGTGTCATCCTTGTTGTTGTTGTTCTCTCTCTGGTCTATATCATGGCGTCAAGGCGTTATGTAAGAGCGTTAAGGCGTAACGACGGGCGTTGACGGGCGTCACTGCATTTCGATGAATTGGTGTCAATTCCATGGAATATCTAGAAAATCAGAACTTCTGAGCTATTTCACCAGGGCGTTGAAGCGTTAAGCTTGGCGTTGGCGGGCGTTGCTACAATATGACACCTCATACGACGCATTCGGACCAAGATTGGAGAACAACACAAAGTATTGGTAGTTCAAGGCAATATCTCTGGACGCCTTCCCTTGAGGAAAGAGATTCTGGGTCAAATAGATGACGGACAGATTCTGATGATGGGATCCTTTCCACATACCCCCAAAAATGCCTGTTTTCTCTACTACGGCCAGGCTGCGCATGCGCAGATTGACGCGACTTGCACTTAAAAACACGCCATTCTGACTCTACCCCACACAAGCTTCACATTGATACCTCACACGACCCATTCGAACCGTGAATAGCCCATCTCTACCCCCAAACACACACCCACATACCCCCAAAATGCCTGCTTTCTATACTACGACCAGGCTGCGCATGCGCAGACTATTGAACACGGACGAACCATTAGTGTAGTCAAGTGCTCCTCCACGACAGCTTCAAAATAAGACCTCACTCGACCCCATCGGATCATTAGGGACTCACCTAGACCCCAACACGGCCACCCCGTATGGGCCTATACACCCATAGCCATGCAGTATAGGCCTATGGGCCTACCCAGGCCTCGGTGACTTTTTCCAAAAATTTCACCGTTTCGCTCCGCGACACTTCCTATCATGTTCTAAATGACGAGACGTGAAAAACAAATCCAAACAACCCTACCGCAAATGTATAGAAGTACGTTTCCCAGGGGGGACAAACATTGATCCTATACCCCCAGTATGGGACTATATGGGTCTATATCGTACTTTTTCAAAAATTTCACCGATTCGCTCCGGGACACTTCCTATCATGTTCTAAATGACGAGACGTGAAAAACAAATCCAAACAACCCTACCGCAAATGTATAGAAGTACGTTTCCCAGGGGGACAAACATTGATCCTATACCCCCAGTATGGGACTATATGGGTATATATGGGTCTCGGTGATTTTTTTCAAAAATTTCACCGATTCGCTCCGGGATACTTCCTATCATGTTTGTCTTGACGAGACTAAGAAAACGAGACCCCCCAACCTATACCGCAAATGTCGAGAAGAAGGTTTCCCAGGATGGTCCTATACCCCCATACCCCATATAGGCATTTTCACGTAATTTAGGATAAAGTCCGTGTTCCGTATTTTTCAGGAAAAATTTTACATGCACCCACCCATGCTTGAAATATACTTCACTTTGATACCTCATACAACTCCATCGGCCCATTAGGGGCTCCCCCTAGCTCCAAAAGGTCTAGCAGGACCCATACAAGGTCCAGTTTTCGACACTAGGTGACCACATCCCGACGAAATGGCCAGTTTTCGACACCGGATGTGCCGCCATCTTGAACATACGTGCCGCCATCTTGGATATGGCCCATAATGCACCTGGTCAAAATACTCGCTTCTGATTGGCTGAGAGCTCTGTGACGGATTTGAAATACTCGCTTCTGATTGGAAGAGAGCTCCGCGTTGCGTCTGCGCATGCGCAGAATGATATTCCTACCGCACACCCAACCCATCAGATGCCCCTTCACGAATGCTTCACTTTGATACCTCACTCAACTCCATCGGCCCATTAGGGACTCCCATAGCTCTCAAAAAGTCTATTTTCATACCCTTGGGCCACCGCGCATGCGCGGAATGACGCTATTTCAACCCCACACCCAGCCCATTAGATGCCCCTCACATAAGCTTCACTTTGATACCTCACTCGACCCCATCGGCCCATTAGTGCCTCCCTAGCTCCAAAACGTCTATTTCCATACCCTTGGGCCACCGCGCATGCGCAGAATGCCGATAGTTATAATAATAATAATAATAATAATGAACTTTATTTAAAGTCGATGGCCCGTTCAGCCAATAAGGCCGATCTTCCACAGGGTCGACAGAAAAATATACATATATACAAATTAATACACAAACATGGTATACAACAAAAATAATATAAAAATATATCAGACAAGAAGACATCGTTGATATTAATGACTAGTAACTGTATATATTAGATATTTGATATAAGATATTGATAATAATTCCTTTTAAAACTCTTCAGTGAAGGAGCAGTTTTCAGTGATAACGGAAGGTCGTTCCACAGTTTAGCTCCGGAATACGACAAACTTTTTCGGAACAACTCGGTTCTAATTTTTGGAAGATAGAACTGGTGATTTGTTGAGGAACGTAATGTTCTTAAAGAAGAATATGTGTTTTTTGTAAAAAGGTCACTTAAGTAACTCGGACATAAACTGTTAAAAATCTTGTACATTTGGATACCGTTGTGGTATAAAAGTCGATCCTTAAGTGGAAGCCATCCCAGTAAGGTAAAAATAGGCTGAGTGTGATCATATCGATCAGCACCGTGAACCAGACGCACTGCTTGTTTTTGTAATTTAAAAAGCTTTTCGTGGCTGTATTGGTCACAATTTCCCCAAACAATAGAACAATAGTCCATTGTGGGTAGAATATAATTTGTATAAAATGCTTTACGGGCACACAGTGGCAATAACTGGCGTATACGCCTGAACAAGGCCAGTTTTTGGGAGAGTTTGCCACAAATATACTCAATGTGAGTTCCCCATGATAAATGACAGTTCAGAAAAACACCTAAAAGCTTTTCGTTTTCAGTTTTTGTTAAAATTTGATTATTTAGGATCAAGTCCATATTTGGTTTGGTCAAGTGAGCTCTTTTTTGATGGGACGTTATAACCATGACCTTGGTTTTTGCAGCATTTACTAACATGCGGTTTTCTCTACACCAAACCGACAGATTTATCATATCAGCAGATAAGATTTTTTCAAGTTCCTCGACGCTATTTCCGGTACTGTAGAGCGTAGAATCGTCTGCATACATGTCGATGTTATTTTGTAAATATAAAGGCAAATCATTAATGAAAATAAGAAAGAACAACGGTCCTAATATGGACCCTTGAGGTACCCCACACTTGACAGATCTTACATTGCTGATTTTTCCACAAACATTTACAGTTTGTTTACGATTTAACAAATATGACTCAAAAAAGTTTAGTGTCTGTGTTGAACAACCATAGTAACCAAGTTTCTGAAGAAGTACTCTATGACTGACAAGGTCAAAAGCCTTGCGCAAGTCTATAAAGACTAAACAGTTCAACCCCACACCCAGCCCATCAGATGCCCCTCCACGAATGCTTCACTTTGATACCTCAGTCGATCCCATCGGACCATTAGGGGCTCCCCTAACTCCAACA
This sequence comes from Hanleya hanleyi, assembly GCA_036873755.1. Lineage (NCBI taxonomy): Eukaryota > Metazoa > Mollusca > Polyplacophora > Lepidopleurida > Hanleyidae > Hanleya > Hanleya hanleyi. The sequence goes on along the minus strand of JAVTVY010000292.1, from coordinate 27,532 downwards.
CGGCTATTTTCATACCCTTGGGCCACCGCGCATGCGCAGAATGCCGATATTTCAACCCCACACTCAGTCCATCAGATGCCCCTTCACGAATGCTTCACTTTGATACCGCACTCGACCCCATTGGACCACTAGTGGCTCACCTAGATCCAACACGGCTATTTTCATACCCTTGGGCCACCGCGCATGCGCAGAATGACGCTATTTCAACCCCACACCCATTCCATCAGATGCCCCTTCACGAATGCTTCACATGGATACCTCATATGACCTCACTGGACTATTAGTGGCTCCCTAGCTCTCAAAACGTCTATTTTCATACCCTTGGGCCACCGCGCATGCGCAGAATGACGCTATTTCAACCCACTAGTCCAGTCAGATGCCCCTTCACTTAAGCTTCACTTTGATACCTCATATGACCCCATCGGACCATTAGGGGCTCCCCTAGATGCCAACAAGTCTATTTCCATACCCTTGGGCCACCGCGCATGCGCAGAATGACGCTATGTCAACCCACTAGTCGAGTCAGATGCCCCTTCACATAAGCTTCACTTTGATACCTCACTCGATCCCATTGGACCATTATTGGCTTCGCTAGCTCCAAAACGGCTATTTCCATACCCTTCGGCCACCGCGCATGCGCAGAATGGCGATATTTCAACCCCACACCCACCCCATCAGATGCCCCTTCACCTAGGCTTTACTTTGATACCTCACTCGATCCCATTGGACCATTTGTGGCTCCCCTAGCTCCAACACGGCTATTTCCATATCCTTAGGCCACACGAGTTGTCTCCCTTGCGTCAATGTGTGCAGATGGCGCTACTGTCGACGCCGTGATATGGAAAGGGCATCCCCACACCATCCTGGAGCCGCCATTTTGTTTGTTGTTTTCTTGCGGAGATACACGGGACAATAAACACTCGACCCTAGGGTGGTACAGATGCTAGACTGATCCTATTAACATGGTACAACACCTATAGATTATGTTTATTATTATTATATGGCTTAGAGGTTTTTTTGAGGGTAATGTGAGGGTTTTTTCTCCCCGTGACGTCCCCACCGCCTCGTTTGCTCCCTTGCGCCGTCTAAAAACACCGCCATTTTACAATTAATTAATTAATTAATTAATTAATTAATTAATTAATTAATTAATTAATTAATTAATTAATTTATTTATTTATTTATTTATTCTGTGAAAACACCCATGACATGACTGAAAAGAGCCTCAGTCGGCCCAATCGGACCATGCAGCGTATTTGTAGTCTAGGGACTACGTTTTCGCCGCGGAAGCAGACCGAATCACCGCCAGACATGACCGCATCACAACGCAGGAATACATCTTTGACCTGGGTCACGTGATATGCAAATTTGGAACTCTCCTGTGCTGGAGGTAGCTTTTTGGTCAGAGGTCAAAATACTCGCTTCTGATTGGACGAGAGCCGCCCCAGTTCCGCCCCCAATATGCAAATTTCTGAGGTCAATGTGAACCAGATCACTCTTACTATACTACTGTTCATCCCAATATATTTTCGAGTGATTGTTGATAATTGAGTTCCATTTTTCATTCGCTCTGATCACAGGTTCATCTATGTTATTTAAAATATCGTAAGATAATCCGCATCTTCACGCTTAAAACTAAAGTGTTGAAACTTACTCGTAAAGTGTTGAAATAACCCTTTAAGTGTGTCCACAGGGACTGCTCTTTAAGTGTTGTCCCTGTGGACACACTTAAAGGGTTATTTCAACACTTTACGAGTAAGTTTCAACACTTTAGTTTTAAGCGTGACCAGCATTCTTATAGTTCCGAGTATCAGGAAAAGGAGTGCTCTATATTTTGGGATTCGTTTTCTATTGTTTGTTTGTCGTTTTTTTTGTATTTGTTTTTGTTGTTGTTTCTTTTTTTTTCTCATTTCATCGGGAATTGATTTAACTATCCGTATATAGTCCAGGTAAGTTCCTTCAATTCGTATCTATCTTTCATCACGTTACATGGAACAAACTCACCGTTAGAATCCAAGATGTGTCTGATGCTTAAACTGCCTCTTTGATATCAATCTTTGAGGAAAAGTGACTGTTTAAAATTGGGATTAAACTGAATCGGTTCGTCTATAATATCATTAATGAAAGCTGGACGTAGCCTTTTTCGTAGAATATTCTAAACTTCAAACGTATTTTTCCAGAAAAGATTTTGGATAGATGCGATCACTTCTTTAGTATAATCAATCCCGACATTAATATGGAGTGTCATTTAAATCTTGTTTTATGATTTGACCATTTTCTATTCTGAAAAAGGACTGAAACATCTACGATATTTTGAGACTGTGAATACAATTATGTATGTTTACCATTCTCAAACAACCCTTTTGTAGTCTTGAGTTATTGTATTCCATTTTATCTTATCATTTTCCCCGTTCCAAATAAATTTAAATAATAGTGTATTGAGTTATGGTAGATCTGGCAAGGCCAGAAAGAGGTGGGTAAGTTTTGAGAGAGCTATTGATTTTATTACAGTGATATTGCCTATAAGAGGGTTAAGGTTAAATTTCTGAGCTTCAGTCTGTTCATTTCTGTTTTCAGCCGTTCTAATTTTGCTAAATAGTTAATTTTCCATATTTCATTAAAATCAATTGTTGAACATTCTATTCCAAGCATGCTGAAATCCGTTACCCAGTCTATAGCTAGCTTTACATCTTCGCATAGTTGTATGTTTGATCCACTAAGTGAACATCTAAGTCGCCTTGGTTTCTCAACGTTTATTTTGAGACCACATATGATATAGAATCGATCCAGGATGTCCAATGATCTTCTTAAAGAAGGTTCTGAAGCGTCAAGGGTCAGCTGAGTGTCATCAGCGTATTGGCTTATTTTGAACTCAATGTCTACCGCTGATATCATGATTCGAACGTATCATTATGCCTAAAATTTCAGTCCACAATAAACATTAATACGGAGATATAGGACCCCCTTGTCTGCGTCCTCGAGTAATATGGAAAAATAGGAAGAGGTGACCGTTTTGGACCACACATGTTTGCATGTCTTTATAACAAGTACGGATCCATCCTCGGATAGACTCGACAAAATTATAGTTTTTTAGGGCTTCATCGAGAAATGTCCAAGACACATTAGCTTTATCGAAATCAACTAGCAGTAATAATCCTGAGATATTTTTAATTTTGTCTCTAACATTAGATCTTAAATTAATCTAATGTTCTCTCCAATGTATATTCCTTGGACAAATTCTTTCTGATCTTCGTAGATTACCTTATCTAGAATCGATTTTATTCTTTTTGCAATGAGCGAGAAGGCTAGTTTGTAGGTAACACTCAAGAGAGTAATTGGTCTCCAGTTCTTGAGATCATGGGTTTCCTGGTTTCGGTAGGCATATTATAACTCCTTGTTCCTGAGTTATGCATAATTCACCATGTTCACAGGCAGAGTTAATAGAGCGCAATACGAACTCCCCTAGCTCCCTTCAGCGCATTCTGTAAAATTCAGCTGGACGGCCTTACAGTCTGGAGCTTCGTTCATTTTAGTGTTTTCAAGGCTATGTTTAATTCCTCATATGTGATCAAGCCTCTACTTTGATGGTTTCTGATGTTTCCAAAAAATTTTCAAAAAAGGTATCTTTCGGTCAGATTTTTCGAATTTTTATTTATGTAATTTCTCCGAAAAAACTGCACGATAAATTAGTAAATATTAATCTGATGTGAAATAAAACAGTTCTTACCCACTTTTCCTCGCAGAAAAATAGAAATTTTGAAGAAAATGAGGAAAACATCACTTTTCTGATACCCCACGTGGCCGCCATCTTGAATTTGCTAATGATCCTCTCCGGAGGTTATGCAAATAGGCTCAAAATGACCCCAATATGATAAACTAAAAAGTCACGGCGTGTCAACTCTCAATTTTTTTGTCGTTCCGGAGAAAGTTTGGTAGGGTGGCGCGATAATCCCCCCACCCCAAGGGCTGGTAGGGTTCAAGTTCAAAATAAATGACCTCAAATACTTGCAAACAGAATCATTTACCCAAAGCCTCTGATATGTAGATTACTTCCACTTACTGAATACACGAGAACAAGAACCAAGAAAAGGGGGCACGGCCTGAATGCCTCCCTAGTTTGAGCGGTACAGCCTTTCGTTTGCTTCATTGGAGGGGGAAAGTAATGTTAAAAAGGACTTAAATATTGGCAAATCATGTCTATTATTCAAGTTCAAAGGCATCTAATATGTGGACTGATATGTAGACTAATCCCACTTGTTAAATAGACGAAAACAAGAATCACGAGAAAAGGACCAATCCGGAATCCTTCCCTTGCTTCAATGGCATTACCATGCGAACTTTCTCTTGCTTCTTTCAAGGTGAAAATTAACATTCAAAATAAATGACCTTAAATATTGACAAACAGAGTCACTCACTTAGGGCATCTGATATCTAGACTATTCCCAGTAGTTAAATAGACGAGGACAAGATTCATCCTCGTTTTACCCAAAGCATCTGATATGTAGACAACTTCCAAAAACAAGAATCACGAGAAAGGGGCCAGCCTGAATTCCTCCCTGGCTTCAACGGTATTTAGTATGTGACCCTTCCCTTGCTTCTTTCAAGGTAAAAATTGAAATTGAAAATAACTTAAATACTGAAAAAGAGAGTCACTTACCCAAAGCATCTGATATGTAGACTATTCCCACCAGTTACATACACGAAAACAAGAATCAGGAGCAAGGGGCACAACCTGAATGCCTCTCTGGCTTCAACGGCATTTAGTATGTGACCTTTCCCTTGATTCTCTCAAGGTGGAAATTAAAATTAAAAATAGCTGACCGCAAATTTTGAAAAAGAGGGTCACTTACCCAGAATGGTTAAGATATATAGACTATTTCCAGTTGCTAAATATAGGAGAAAGTGACTCAAGAGAAATGAACACAGCCTGATTGAATCTCTGGCTTCAATGTCATTTAGTAAGTGATCTTTCTCTTGCTTTCTTCAAGATGGAAATTAAAGTGCAAAATAACTGATTTAAATATTGGCAAACACATTCACCCACTCAAATCGTCTGATATCTAGACTACACCCACTTGTTACACACACGATAATAAGAGTCAGGAGAAACGGACACAGCCTGAGTGTCCCTCTGGGTTTAACGGCATTTAGCATGTGACCTTTTCCTTGCTTCAGGGTGAAAATTGAAATTGAATGGAACAGACCTTAAATATTGACTCATTCACCCAAAGCATCTGATATGTAGATTATTCCCACTTGTTAACTTGTTACATACGCGCAAACAAGAATCAGGAGAAGGGGACACAGCCTGAATGCTTCTCTGGCTTCAACGGCATTTAGTATGTGACATCTCCCTCGCTTCTTTCAAGTTGGAAATTAAAATTCAAAATAACTTAACTCAAATTTTGTCAAACACAGTCACTCACCCAAAGTATCTGATATGTAGATTATTCCCACGTGTTAACTTGTTACCTACAAGCAAACAAGAATCAGGAGAAGGGAACACAGCCTGATTGCCTTTCTGGCTTCAACGGCAATTAATACCTGACTTTTCCCTTGCTTCTCGCTTCAACGGCATTTAGTATGTGACCTTTCTCTTGCTTCTTTCAAGGTGGAAATTAAAATTCAAAATAACTTAACATACACGCAAACAAGAATCAGGAGAAGGGAACACAGACTGAATGCCTCTCTGGATTCAACGCCATTTAATACCTGACATTTCCCTTGCTTCTCTCAAGGTGGGAATTCAAACTAAAAAGGGCTGACCGCAAATTTTGAAAAAGAGAGTCACTTACCCAGAAAGTCTCAGATATATAGACTATTCCAACTTGCTAAGTAGAGGAGAAAGTGACTCAAGAGAACGGAACACAGCCTGACTGAATCTCTGGCTTCTATGTCATTTAGTAAGTGATCTTTCTCTTGCTTTCTTCAAGGTGGAAATTAAAGTGTAAAATAATTGGTTCAAGTATTGGCAAACATATTCACTTACTCAAATCGTCTGATATATAGATTATTCCCACTTGTTACACGCCCGATAATAAGAGTCAGGAGAAACGGACTCAGCCTGAAAGTCTCTCTGGATTCAACGGCATTTAGTATGTGACCTTTCCCTTGCTTCAGGGTAAAAATTGAAATTGAAGAGAACAAACCTTAAATATTGACAAGGAGATACATCACTTCCTTCAATGTTGAAAATTAAAAAAAAGAAGAACTTAAATATTGACAAACAGGGTCACTTATCCAAAGCATCTGATATGTAGACAACTTCCAAGAACAAGAAACTAGAGAAAGGGGCCCAGCCTGAATTCCTCCCTGGCTTCAACGGTATTTAGTATGTGACCTTTCCCTTGCTTCTTTCAAGGTGGAAATTGAAATTCAAAATAGCTTAACTTAAATACTGAAGAAGATAGTCACTTACCCAAAGCATCTGATATGTAGACCATTCCCACCTGTTACATACACGAGAACAAGAATCAGGAGAAAGGGGCACAACCCGAATGCCTCTCTGGCTTCAACGGCATGTAATATGCGAGATTTCCCTCGCTTCTTTCAACGTTAAAATCGAAATTCGAAATAAATGACCTTAAATATTCACAAACAGAGTTACTTCCCCAACGCATATGATATGCAAACTATTCCCAGTTGTTACATAAACGAAACCAAGAATAAAGAGAAAGGGACACAGCCTGAATGCCTCCTTGGCTTCAGCGGCATTTAGTATGTGACCTTTTCCTTGCTTCTTTCAAGGTGGAAATCAAAATTCAAAATAACTTAACTCAAATATTGACAAACACAGTCACCCACTCAAAGCATCTGATATGTAGATTATCCCCACGTGTTAACTTGTTACATACAAGCAAACAAGAATCAGGAGAATGGAACACAGCCTGAATGCCTCTCTGGCTCCAACGGCATTTAGTACCTGACCTTTCCCTTGCTTCTCTCAAGGTGGAAATTAAAATTAATAATAGCTGACCGCAAATTTTGAAAAGAGAGTCATTTACCTAAACCATCTGATATGTAGACTATTCCCACCTGTTACACGACAACTAAAATCAGGAGAAACTCACACAACCTGAATGCATCTCTGGCTTCAAAGGCATTTTGTACGCGACCTTTCTCTTGTTCCTATAAATGTTGAAATTAAAATAAAAAATAACTGACGTTAATTATTGGCAAACAGGGTCACTTACCCAAAGTATTTAATATGTAGACTATTTCCAGCTAAATAAACGAAAGCAAGAAACAAAACAAACGGACCAATCCTGAATGCCTCCCTGGCTTCGTCATCTAAAGAATGATGTATCTCAGTCACGCTTTGATTGTGACTGTTCATGTGAGTACCATGAGGATCTTGAAGTACATGGGTTCATACGGCCCCTAGCCCGGGGTTGAGCGGAATTAGACACCAGTTACGAAATGCTTCTTTCGAGGTGAAAATTCAAATTCAAAATGACTTAACTTAAATACTGAAAAAGAGAGTCACTTACCCAAAGCATCTGATATGTAGACTATTCCCACCCGTTACATACACGAGAACAACACTCAGGAGAAAGGGGCACAACCTGAATGCCGCTCTGGATTCAACGGCATTTCGTAACTGGTGTCTAATTCCGCTTAACCCCGGGCTAGGGGCCGTATGAACCCATGTACTTCAAGATCCTCATGGTACTCATATGAACAGTCACAATCAAAGCGTGACTGAGATACATCATTCTTTAGATGACGACTTTACAACGAATATTATGGATTAAGAATACTGATCAGCGATACGGATTTGATATTTTTGGAAAACCATGATGTCTTGCCGGCATCATTGAAAACCGTTGGCCGCTTCTCTCTTGCAGGAAACAAGCCTATGTTTATGTATGCTATGATTGTCTTTTTGAATTTGGTGCTAATACTGTTATATGGAATATGGAATAGGTCTTTGGATTATGGACGCGGATATTCTCTAATGGACGACGGCTGAAATATGACTGACGGACTAGACGCTTGTAATTTAGTATGCGACATTTCCCTCGCTTCTTTCAAAGTGGAAATTAACATTCAAAATAACTTAACTCAAAATGTTGACAAACACAGTCACTCACCCAAACCATCTGATATGTAGATTACTCCCACGTGTTAACTTGTTACGTACACACAAACAAGAATCAGGAGAAGGGAGCACAGCCTGAATGCCTCTCTGGCTTCAACGGCATTTAGTACCTGACCTTTCCCTTGCTTCTCTCATGGTGGGAATTAAAATTAAAAAATAGCTGACCGCCAATTTTGAAAAAGGAAGTCATTTACCCAAAAAAGGTTCAGATATATAGCCTATTCCCACTTGCTAAATATAGGAGAAAGTGACTCAAGAGAAAGGAACACAGCCTGATTGAATCTCTGGCTCCTATGTCATTTAGTAAGTAACCCTTATCTTGCTTTCTTCAAGGTGGAAATTAAAGTACAAAATAACTGATTCAAATATTGGCAAACACATTCACTTACTCAAATCGTCTGATATATAGACTATTTCCACTTGTTACACACACGATAATAAGAGTCAGGAGAAACGGACACAGCCTGAATGTCTCTCTGGATTCAACGGCATTTAGTATGTGACCTTCCCCTTGCTTCAGGGTGAAAATTGAAATTAAAAAGAACAGACCTTAAATACTGACAAAGACAGACATTACTTCTTTCAACGTTGAAATAAAAAAAATGACTTAAATATTGACAAACAGGGTCACTTACCCAAAGCATCTGATATGTAGACAACTTCCAAAAACAAGAATCAAGACAAACGGGCCCAGCCTGAATTCCTCTCTGGCTTCAACGGTATTTAGTATGTGACCTTTCCCTTGCTTCTTTCAAGGTGGAAATTGAAATTCAAAATAACTGAACATAAATACTGAAAAAGATAGTCACTTACCCAAAACATTTGATATGCAGACTATTCCCACCTGTTACATACACGAGAACAAGAATCAGGAGAAAGGGGCACAACCTGAATGCCTCTCTGACTTCAACGGCATTTAGTATGTGACATTTCCCTCGCTTCTTTCAACGTTGAAATCGAAATTCGAAATAACTAAACTTAAATATTCATAAACAGAGTCACTTCCGCAAAGTATATGATATGCAAACTATTCCCAGTTGTTAAATAAACGAGATCAAGAATTAAGAGAAAGGGACACATCCTCAATGTGTCCCTGGCTTCAACGGCATTTAGTATGTGACCTTTCCCGTGCTTCTTTCAAGGTGGAAATTAAAATTCAAAATAACTTAACTCAAATATTGACAAACACAGTCGCTCACCCAAAGCATCTGATATATAGATTATTCCCATGTGTTAACTTGTTACATACACGCAAACAAGAATCAGGAGAAGGGAACACAGCCTGAATGCCTCTCTGGCTTCAACGGCATTTAGTACCTGACCTTTCCCTTGCTTCTCTCAATGTGGAAATTAAACTTAAAAATAGCTGACCGTAGATTTTGAAAAAGAGAGTCAGTTATCCAAACCATCTGATATGTAGACTATTCCCACCTGGTACACGACAACTAGAATCAGGAGAAACGGACACAACATGAATGCCTCTCTGGCTTCAACGACATTTTATACGTGACCTTTCCTATAAATGTTGAAATTAAAATAAAAAATAACTGACCTTAATTATTGACAAACAGAGTCACTTGCCCAAAGCATTTTCTATGTAGACTATTTCCAGATAAATAAACGAAAGCAAGTATCAAGAGACCAATCCTGAATGCCTCCCTGTGACCTTTCCCTTGCTTCTTTCACAGTGGAAATTAAAATCCAAAACAACTTAAATATTGACAAAAACAGTCACTTACCCAATGCATCTGATATGTAGATTATTTCCACTTGTTAACTTGTTACATACACGCAAATAAGAATCAGGAGAAGGGAACACAGCCTGGAAGCCGCTCTAGCTTCATCGGCATTTAGTACCTGACCTTTCCCTTGCTTCTCTCAAGGTGGAAATTAAACTTAAGAATAGCTGACCGCAGATCTTGAAAAAGAGAGTCAGTTATCCAAACCATCTGATATGTAGACTATTCCCACCTGTTACACGACAACTAGAATCAGGAGAAACGGACACACCATGAATGCCTCTCTGGCTTCAACGGCATTTTATGCGTGACCTTCCTCATGCTCCTATAAATGTTGAAATTAAAATAAAAACTAACTGACCTAAATTATTGACAAACAGAGTCACTTACCCTAAGCATTTTTTTATGTAGACTATTTCCAGTTAAATAAACGAAAGCAAGTATCAAGAGAAAGGGACCAATCCTGAACGCCTCCCTGGCTTCAATGGCATTTAGTATGTGACCATTCCCTTGCTTCTTTCATAGTGGAAATTAAAATCCAAACTAACCTAACTTAAATATTGACAAACATAGTCACTTACCCAGTGCATCTGATATGTAGATTATTTCCACTTGTTAACTTGTTACATACGCGCAAACAGGAATTAGCAGAAGGGGACACAGCCTGAATGCTTCTCTGGCTTCAACGGCATTTAGTATGTGACCTTTCTCGTGCTACTATAAATGTTGAAATTAAAATAAAAAATAACTGACCTAAATTATTGACAAACAGAGTCACTTACCCAAAGCACTTGATATGTAGATTATTTCCAGTTAAATAAACGAAAGCAAGAAACAAGAGAAAGGGACCAATCCTGAATGCCTCCCTGGCTTCAACAGCATTTAGTATGTGACCTTTCCTTTGCTTCTTTCAAGGTGAAAATTAAAATTCAAAATAACTTAAATTAAATACTGAAAAAGAGAGTCACCCAAAGCATCTGATATATAGATTATTCCCACCCGTTACATACACGAGAACAAGAATCAAGAGAAAGGGGCACAACCCGAATGCCTCTCTGGCATCAACGGCATTTAGGATGTGACCTTTCCCTTGCTTCTTTCAAGGTGGAAATTAAAATTCAAAATAACTTAACCCAAATATTGACAAACACATTCACTCACTCAAAGCATTTGATATGTAGACTATTCCCACTTGCTAAATACACGAAAAAGAATCAAGAAAAAGACACACAGCCTTCCTGGTTTCAGTGGCATTGCATATGTGGCATTTCTTTTGCTTCATTGAAGGTGAGTAGTAGGTAGACCGCATATTCGGTCCCATTTTGCCGGGGGAGATAACTCTTGGGGAGATGACGGGGAGTTCCGCCAGGGGGCGCCACCAGGTCAAGAGATCAAAAACTATCTCCAGCACAGAAGAATTCCAATCTAGGGGGAGGTAACTCCGAGTCGCTATAATTCCGGCAAAGGGCCCCTGGGCATGTATTCTTCCGCGGTGATGCGGTCTGGCGGTGATGCGGTCGCGGGAAAAAGCTTCCGCGGAGAAAAAGTAGTCCCCAGGCTTCAAATACGTTGCATAGTCCGATTGGGTCGAGTGAGGTATCAAAGTGAAGCATTCGTGAAGGGGCATCCAGTCAATGGGGTGGGTGCATGTAAAATTAGGATTTTTTCCCGAAACTATTAAAAGCGGAACACGGACCTTACCCCTAAAATAGGGGAAAACACCTATCAACCCTAGCCAAGAGGGCTAATATCGGTCCCCGGGCTTATTGGGACCTACCTATCAAGTCAATGGGGTGGGTGCATGTAAAATTAGGATTTTTTCCCGAAACTATAAAAAGCGGAACACGGACTTTACCCCTAAAATAGGGAAAACACCTATCAACTCTAGCCAAAAGGGCTAATATCGGTCCCCGGGCTTATCGGGGCCTGCCTATCAAGTCAATGGGGTGGGTGCATGTAAAATTAGGATTTTTCCCGAAACTATAAAAAGCGGAATACGGACTTTACCCCTAAAATAGGGGAAAACACCTATCAACTCTAGCCAAAAGGGCTAATATCGATCCCCGGGCTTATTGGGACCTGCCTATCAAGTCAATGGGGTGGGTGCATGTAAAATTAGGATTTTTCCCGAAACTATAAAAAGCGGAATACGGACTTTACCCATAAAATAGGGGAAACCCCTTTCAACTCTAGCCAAAAGGGCTAATATCGGTCCCCGGGTTTATCGGGGCCTGCCTATCCAGTCAATGGGGTGGGTGCATGTAAAATTAGGATTTTTTCCCGAAACTATAAAAAGCGGAACACGGACTTTACCCCTAAAATAATGGAAAACACCTATCAACTCTAGCCAAAAGGGCTAATATCGATCCCCGGGCTTATCGGGGCCTGCCCATCAAGTCAATGGGGTGGGTGCATGTAAAATTATGATTTTTTCCCGAAACTATAAAAAGCGGAACACGGACTTTACCCCTAAAATAGGGGAAAACCCCTATCAATCCTAGCCAATAGGGCTAATATCGGTCCCCGGGCTTATCGGGGCCTGCCTATCAAGTCAATGGGGTGGGTGCATGTAAAATTAGGATTTTTTCCCGAAACTATAGAAAGCGGAACACGGACTTTACCCCTACAATAGGGAAAATAAGAGAAAATGCCTGTATGATGGGGTATGGGGATGGTCAATTTTTTTCGTGGGCTTTACTATGGCTTGTGGGGACTCGTTTTTCTCGTTTCGCCAAGAAAATGACAATGGGAAGGGTCCCAGAGCGAATCGGTGAAATTTTTGGGAAAAGTCACCGAGGTCTGTATATAGGCTCATACTGGCTATATGGGCGGGAGGGGTGGTCAATTTTTTTTGTGGGTGTTACTATGGCTTGTGGGGTCTCGTTTTTCTCGTCTCACCAAGAAAAACACGATGGGAGGGGTCCCGGAGCGAACGGTGAAATTTTTGGAAAAAGTCACCGAGGTCTGCATATAGGCCCATAGGCTGGCCATGGGGGGTATAGGTTCAACCTGGGAAATTCACACACGTTCATTGTGAAATGGGTTGTTTGGATTTGTTTTTCACGTCTCGTCATTTAGAACACGATGGGTAGGGTCTCGGAGCGCAACGGTGAAATTTTTGGAAAAGTACCATATAGCCCATATAGTCCCATACTGGCTATATGGGGGTATAGGTTCAACCTGGGAAATTCACATACGTTCATTGTGATATGGCCTGTTTGGATTTGTTTTTCACGTCTCGTCATTTAGAACACGATGGGAAGGGTCCCGGAGCGAAACGGTGAAATTTTTGGAAAAAGTTCACCGAGGCCTGGGTAGGCCCATAGGCCTATACGGCATGGCTATGGGGGTATACGGCATGGTTATGGGGGTATAGGCCCATACGGGGTGGACGTTACATAGGCCTATACGGCATGGCTATGGGGGTATAGGCCCATACGGGGTGGACGTTTTGGGGTCTAGGTGAGCCCCTAATGATCCTATGATGTCGTATGAGGTCTTATTTTGAAGCTCTCGTGGAGGAGCATCCGACTGCACTAATGGTTCGTCCATTTTCAATAGTTTGCGCATGCGCAGTCTGGCCGTAGTATAGAAAGCATGCCTTTTGGGGTGGTATGTGGGTGTGTGTTTGGGGTAGAGATGGACCGCTATGGGTCCGAATGGGTCGTGGAAGGTGTCAAAGTGAAGCTTGTGTGGGGTAGAGTCAGAATGGCGTGTTTTTAAATGCAAGTCGCGTCAATCTGCGCATGCGCAGTTGGTTGTAGTAAGTAAAGTGGCCATTTTGGGGCAGTGGAGGAAGGTATTTGGTGTCGAGATGGACCATCCTTGGTCCGAATGCGTCCTGGGAGGTGTCATTTTGTAGCTCTCGGGGTGTAGACCCCGATTTGGGGGCTCCCCACGCCACATGTATTCACCCATGTACTGATAGATACTCAGAATGCACAAACAACTATCTGAGGATATGTTGCCTCAACGGTATCCTGGGCTGCCCGACGATGATTAGAATAAACGGTTCAAAGCGAACATGGCCGAAGATGGAACTTTCTGAAATGGAGACTTCTGATTGGACAAGAATACATCTAACGGACAGGAACGAATATGACAGATGAAAATGGTGGCCTCTGATTGGACAAGAGTCTTCTTGAATTGTAAATATACCCAACGCGGCTCCCCCAGCGTGGGTATGATGTAACATTGGGGAGAATAAACTATATGAAAAAACTTGTTGTTGTTGTTCTCTCATGTCTCATCCTTGTTGTTGTTGTTGTACTGTCTCCGGTCTGTTAAGGCGTAACGACGGACGTCACTGCATTTCGAAGAATGAGTGACAATTCCATGGAATATCTAGAAAATCAGAGCTTCTGAGCTATTTCACCAGGGCGTTGAAGCATTGAGCTTGGTGTTGGCGGGCGTTGCTACAAGATGACACCTCACACGACGCATTCGGACCAAGGATGGTCCATCTCTACACCAAATACCTTCCTTCACTGCCCCAAAATACCCGCTTTCGCTACTACTCGTGCTGATGACGTCACCGATGACGTCACAGATGCTGCGGACATGCCTCAAATCGGTGTGTTCACCCCGAGAGCTACAACATGACACCTCCCACGACGCATTCGGACCAAGGATGGTCCCGCTCTACCCCAAATATTATCCTTCAGTGCCCTAAAATGTCCACTTTCGCTACTACTCGTACTGATGACGTCACCGGTGACGTCACAGGTGACGTGGGCAGCCCCCAAATCGGGGTCTACACCCCAAGAGCTACAAAATGACACCTCCCAGGACGCATTCGGACCAAGGATGGTCCATTTCGACACCAAATACCTTCCTGCACTGCCCCAAATGGCCACTTTACTTACTACAACCAACTGCGCATGCGCAGATTGACGCGACTTGCATTTAAAAACACGCCATTCTGAGTCTACCCCACATAAGCTTCACTTTGACACCTTCCACGACCCAATCGGACCCATAGCGGTCCATCTCTACCCCAAACACACACCCACATATCACCCAAAAGGCCTGCTTTCTATACTACGGCCAGACTGCGCATGCGCAAAATATTGAAAACGGACGAACCATTAGTGCAGTCGGATGCTCCTCCACGAGAGCTTCAAAATAAGACCTCATAGGATCATTAGGGGCTCACCTAGACCCCAAAACGTCCACCCCGTATGGGCCTATACCCCCATAGCCATGCAGTATAGGCCTATGGGCCTACCCAGGCCTCGGTGAACTTTTTTCAAAAATTTCACCGTTTCGCTCCGGGACCCTTCCCATCGTGTTCTAAATGACGAGACGTGAAAAACAAATCCAAACAGCCCATATCACAATGAACGTATGTGAATTTCCCAGGTTGAACCTATACCCCCATATAGCCAGGGAGGGATCCTGGATTAATTACAACACATATAAGGGAAGTGGGAAGAGGTGCCGACATACTGACTGCGTCACATGACTTTACAGAATAGTCTTCTGGTTACCTTATTCTAAAGCACATACCAAGAATCTAACGATTCGTGATATGTGTTGTATCTCAGGTACGCTTTTATTGTACCTGTTCATGTGGCAACTTGGATGATATGACCACACGGCCCCTAGCACCGGCATAAGCGGTATTAGATACAAATCTAGAGAGCTATGATGGAAATGCTCTGACAACTCGTATACTGGTAATTGGTGAGCTGTTTCTCTATGACAACTCGTACATTGGAGATTGGTGAGCTGTATCGTCGTCAGATGTAATTGACGGCATATAACACAAAAGACTAGTCTGTAAGGCCCGATGTCGACCCAGCATCAACTTCCCACAAATGCCAACATATATCAAAGACCAAATGGTCTGTACAGGGGGCGGGCCTCGGGGACGAAACGTCCACCAGCAGAATCTCGCCATATACAGGTAAAAATTACAACACATATAAGGGAAGTGGGAAGAGGTGGCGACATAATGTCACACTCAAGTTTGTTTCACTCATATGGTGACAGTCAGTTTGGTTGGTGGAGGAAGCCGGAGTACCCGGAGAGAACCACCGCCCTTCGGCAAGTAACTGACAAACTTTCACACATGGACCAGCTGGGCTCGACCCCGTGCCGGTTCAGAGGTGTGAGGCTAGCGGTCACCAGCGAAGCGCCTTAGACCACTCGGCCACCGAGGGCCCCCCCCCCCATATAGCCAGTATGGGACTATATGGGCTATATGGTACTTTTCCAAAAATTTCACCGTTGCGCTTCGAGACCCTTCCCATCGTGTTCTAAATGACGAGACGTGAAAAACAAATCCAAACAACCCATTTCGCAATGAACGTGTGTGAATTTCCCAGGTTGAATCTATACCCCTATATAGCCAGCCTATAGGCCTATATACAGAGCTCGGTGACTTTTCCCAAAAATTTCACCGATTCGCTCCGGGACCCCTCCCATTGTGTTCTAAATGACGAGACGTGAAAAACGAGACCCCACAACCCATATCACAATGAACGTGTGCGAATTTCCCAGGTTGAACCTATACCCCCCCCTGGCCAGCCTATGGGCCTATATGCAGACCTCGGTGACTTTTTCCAAAAATTTCACCGATTCGCTCCGGGACCCCTCCCATCGTGTTTTTCTTGGTGAGACGAGAAAAACGAGACCCCACAAGCCATAGTAACACCCACAAAAAAAATTGACCACCCCTCCCCCCCATATAGCCAGTATGAGCCTATATACAGACCTCGGTGACTTCTCCCAAAAATTTCACCGATTCGCTTTGGGACCCTTCCCATTGTCATTTTCATGGCGAAACGAGAAAAACGAGACCCCACAAGCCATAGTAAAGCCCACGAAAAAAATTAACCATCCCCATACCCCATACAGTCATTTTCCCTTATATTGTATAATACAGACCCCTATTGTAGGGGTAAAGTGCGTGTTCCGCTTTCTATAGTTTCGGGAAAAAATCCTAATTTTACATGCACCCACCCCATTGACTTGATAGGCAGGCCCCGATAAGCCCGGGGACCGATATTAGCCCTTTTGGCTAGGGTTGATAGGGGTTTTCCCCTATTTTAGGGGTAAAGTCCGTGTTCCGCTTTTTATAGTTTCGGGAAAAAATCATAATTTTACATGCACCCACCCCATTGACTGGATAGGCAGGCCCCGATAAGCCCGGGGATCGATATTAGCCCTTTTGGCTAGAGTTGATAGGTGTTTTCCCCTATTTTAGGGGTAAAGTCCGTATTCCGCTTTTTATAGTTTCGGGAAAAAATCCTAATTTTACATGCACCCACCCCATTGACTTGATAGGCAGGCCCGATAAGCCCGGGGACCGATATTAGCCCTTTTGGCTAGGGTTGATAGGGGTTTTCCCCTATTTTAGGGGTAAAGTCCGTGTTCCGCTTTTTATAGTTTCGGGAAAAAATCCTAATTTTACATGCACCCACCCCATTGACTTGATAGGCAGGTCCCAATAAGCCCGGGGACCGATATTAGCCCTCTTGGCTAGGGTTGATAGGTGTTTTCCCCTATTTTAGGGGTAAAGTCCGTGTTCCGCTTTTAATAGTTTCGGGAAAAAATCCTAATTTTACATGCACCCACCCATGACTGGAAGCCCCTTCACGAATGCTTCACTTTGATACCTCACTCGACCCAATCGGACTATGCAGCGTATTTGAAGTCTGGGGACTACTTTTTCCCGCGACCGCATCACCGCTAGACCGCATCACCGCGGAAGAATACATGCCCAGGGGCCCTTTGCCGGAACTATAGCGACTCGGAGTTACCTCCCCCTAGATTGAAATTCTTCTGTGCTGGAGGTAGTTTTTGGTCTCTTGAGCTGGTGGCGCCCCCTGGCGGAACTCCCCGTCATCTCCCCAAGAGTTATCCCCCCGGCAAAATGGGACCGAATATGCGGTCTACCTATTACTAAGGTGAAAAGAAATGTTCAAAAGCACTCACCTTAAATATTGGCAAATCAGGTATATTATTCAAATTCAAAGCATCTGATATGTACAATCTGGCTTCAACGACCTTTAGTGTGTGACCCCTGCCTTGCTTCTTTCAATGTGGAAATTAAAATTCAAATACCTTAAATATTGACACACAGAGTCACTTACTGAAAGCATCTGATATGTGGACTTTCCCCACCTGTTACATACACGAGAACAAAAATCAGGCGAAAGGGACATAGCCTGAATGTCTCTCTGGCTTCAACAGCATTAAGTATGTGACCTTTCCCTCGTTTCTTTCAAGGAGGAAATTAACATTGAAAATAACTGACCTTAAATACTGTCAAACAAAGTCATTTACCCAATGCATCTGATATGTAGACATTTCTCACTTGGTAAATACACGAGAGCAAGAATCCAGAGAAAGGAACACAGCCTGAATGCCTCCCTGGCTTCCACGGCATTTAGTATGTGACCTTTCCCTTGCTTTTTTCAAGGTGGAAATTAAAGCTCAAAACGATTGGCCTCAAATACTGGCAAACAGACTTACCAAAATCATCGGATATGTAGACTATTCTCACTTGCTAAATACACGAGAACAAGAATCAACAGGAAGGGTCACAGCCTAAATTGCCTCTCTGGCTTCAACGGCAGTTGGTACGTGACCTTTCCCTTGCTTCTTTCAACGTTGAAATTAAAATAAAAAATAACTGACCTTAAATATTGACAGACTCACTTTCCCAAAGCATCTGATATGTAGACTATTTCCAGTTGTTAAATAAATGAGAACAAGAATCAAGAGAAAGAGATCCAGTCTGAATGCCTCTCTGGCTTCAACGGCATTCAGTATATGACTTTTCCCTTGATTCTTTCAAGGTGGAGATTCGAATTCAAAATAACTGACCTTAAATATGACAAACAGTCAGTTACCCAGAACTTCTAATACGCAGATTATTCCCATTTGTTAGACGAGAACACGAAACAAAAGAAACGGACACAGCCTGAAGCCTCTCTGTCTTCAATGACTCTCTGCAAAATACTGGTCATCATCCACTGATCAGCAGAGTAGACGGCAAAAGGACCTAACCTGCCCAAACCTCTTACCCATTTATATTAGGACTATACTCAAGACTGATCACACTCCAGTCAGTCTGGATGTATCGACAGAGATTGAAGGGAAATTGAACTTTTAAAGCTGTAGACTGGCGCGCTTTTAACGAATCGGTGACCCACGCCCTGCCTGGCCTTGTAGAAACAAACTGCACATAGTCCCCTATAATCTCAGTGTAACTTGAACAGAGTATATAGATACTGCTACACACACTATTCCCCGAACGAAAGTTTGCAAGCACAGTAGATCCTTTTCAACTGAAAAATTTAGAACTTTTAAGAATTTTCGTTCAACTTCAATTATAGGTACCTGGAATCTGAATAATATACATATTACAGGCATCGCCTCAGACCCGTGTCGAAGGCTATACATCGCCAGCAGTAGTAGGTAGGGTTATACCAATCTCCGTCAAATCAGATATATCACGGAGAATTACATCTGAAGTCAACGCTATATAAATCCCGCGCGAATTTCAAACTATATATGTTAGCCAATCAGGTGGCTAGCTGAGCGAAATAACTTTAAAAAGACGCCCCTTGTAATTACAAACAGGACAAGTGGACCAATATGATAAACAAAAAAACAGAAGGAGTATCCAAATAAGGCATCATGTCTAGACATCGTGCGTAGACTTCAAAGGATTTACCACCGCCGAAAAGTCTGCTTTTGTCAGACGGTAGAAAATATCAAAAGATTGACCGCCGGTAAGTTCTTCGTCTTTGTGAACTAAAAGTCAATCATGTCAAAGTGTGTGTCGTCATTGGACACTTACGGTATCTCGTAGAATATCGGCATAACTTTTGAACGAATATTTCATAGCGTCACATCTAGATGGTATATTTCCCTGATATACCATCTTGGTTTACCCAGATTGTGGTTATACATGTATATAGCAGGCAATCTAGCCTCATTAGGTACAGATGTTAACATTACCGGTACTCAGGCATCTGAAGCTGCTGAAATGAGATGCTTCTAGCATGCTGACGAGACCTCTGACATGTCGTCATTCAACTTTGATGGGAATTTACAGGTTCAGAACGATTTCCATGGTGCGTATAAATGTATTAAATCATCATCACTATCATCAAGATCACCTGCGAATCTCACCAGCATCTTCATTCTCTGAGCTATATTTCTGCTGCCCCGGCACAGTTTTGTTTATGGAGACGTCGCCATGCGTGACGTCATAGAAGTACGACTTCGCCCGACGTCGACGCCAGCACCTCGGGTTACTTCGACAATTTCCGGCATTGTTTACACGACATGGCGCGAACGTTTTTAGTGATGGTCAGTGTTGGCCTAGACTTCTCTCGCTCAGTCAAACGCATGCCTACATTATCCTGCATAAATATAAGGACTCTCAGTCATTCAAACTTCTGTCATATTCAATTGGCAGTACCGATGTGGAGGCTAAGAATATCCGAATGGCTAAGAGTGTCCCACTCCTATCTTCTAATCCAGCTAGGATACTTTTCTCTACATTGGGGACAAGTGTCCTTATAGTTGCAATAGAAAAGGATATGAAAAGGGACACTAATCAACAGGACATTCTTATCCATCACACCGATACCAAGTTATATACCAACAGTCTTTTAATTCTATGGAACAACATTAATCGACATATGTATGCATAATGCTTGTATCGGGCGAATTGCATTAACGATGTGTTTCACACGCCAATATCTCTTACAATTACAACACATATAAGGGAAGTGGGAAGAGGTGCCGACATACTGACTGCGTCACATGACTTCACAGAATAGTCTTCTGGTTAACCTATTCTAAAGCACATACCAAGAATCTAATGATTCGTGATATGTGTTGTATCTCAGGCACGCTTTTATTGTACCTGTTCATGTGGCAACTTGGATGATATGACCACACGGCCCCTAGCACCGGCATAAGCGGTATTAGATACAAATCTAGAGAGCTATGATGGAAATGCTCTGACAACTCGTATACACATACAGTTGAGAGACAGGAAAATTATGGAGGCCTGCAAGTTTAGTTTATAATGATGTTTGTGACCCTCAACTGATAGTCTACAAAAGATATCTTTCATATGGCTATACACGGGAAATTGTAACTTATGAGAGTTGAAATAGAACGTTCAAACAATTATAATTCCTGGGATGAGTAGGCCCACCTTGCCCCCCCACCCCCTACTCGCCGAAACTATGATTTTTTTAGTACTTTGGAATGTGCCGAAGAAAAAAATATATGTTAACACGCGAGAAATTGGGATAAACTGGGAGTTCAGAGAAGTTAAAAATTGCATCTAACGCCTTTATTTTGCGTTTACGGTAAGGGGGTGGGATTACTAAAATGATCATAACTTTTTTATTTTTGTCCAATTGACTAAAATGAGGTATTGTTTTATTCAGCATAAACGGAGGAATCAGTCCAAAACAGCAAACGTTCTAATATTTCAATAGTATGACGTCAGTAGGGGACCATCTCCAAATTTCACGAAAAAATGTCAAAATTGACTAACTACAAGCAATACTGATAACTAGTCATATTTCTGCAACATTATCTATGTAACCTGGTTTAATATGTTGTTTTTAGTTGTATTTTGTGCTTCAGTACATTGAAATATTTCCAATGTTGTAAACTAGCACTAACATGGATAACTAACTTAGCATTATGTTACTTATGCAATGAATAATAGAGGTGAGGTTGCTAAAATGCTCTTAACTTTTTTATTTGTTGTCCAATTGATTGAAATGGGGTATCTTTTTATTCAACATGAGCCGGGGAATCAGGCCAATATAGTAAACTTTCTAATATTTACTTATTGTGACGTCACTAAGGGGTCATCTACAATTTTCATATGAAATCGTATCAGTAACATGGATAACTAACTTAGCGCTATGTTACTTATGCAATGAGTATGAAATTAATTCAAGTGTGGCTATCAGGTATGTTGTTATTGTTTCGATTGAACTTATTATTCCACTGCACACGACTGGACTAATGTATCGTCCATTTTCAATATTCTGCACATGCGCAATCTGGTCGTAGTATAGAAAGCAGGCATTTTGGGGGTGCGTGTGGGTGTGTTTGGTGTAGAGATGGACCGCTATTGGTCCAAATGGGTCGTGGAAGGTGTCAAAGTGAAGCTTGTGTGGGGTAGATTCAGAATAGCGTGTTTTTTTATTGCAAGTCGCGCCGATCTGCGCATGCGCAGTTGGGTGTAATAAGTAAAGTGGTCATTTTGGGGGTGCGTGGGGGTGTGTTTGGGGTAGAGATTGACCACTATTGGTCTGAATGTATCATGGGAGGTGTCATTTTGTAGCTCTCGGGATGCAGATCCCGATTTGAGGGCTGTCATCGGCGACATCATCAGTACGAGTAGTACTGAAAGTGTGCATTTTCGGGAAGTGAAGGAAGGTATTTGGTGTAGAGATGGACCATCCTTGGTGCGAATGCGTCGTGTGGGGTGTCATCTTGTAGCCTTCGGGGGTGGAGACCACGATTTGAGGGATGTCCACAGCATCTGTGACGCCATTGATGACGTCAGCAGTACGAGTAGTAGCGAAAGTGGGCATTTTGGGGCAGTGAAGGAAGGTATTTCGTGTAGAGATGGACCATCCTTGGTCCGAATGCGTCCTGTCGGGTGTGCATTATACCATATCTTTGCTGTATTATACCATATCTGTCCTGCATTATAGCAAATCTGTGCTGTATTATACCATATCTGTCCGGAATTATACCATATCTGTGCTGTATTATACCATATCTGTCCTGTATTATACAATATCTGTCCTGTGTTATACCATATATGTCCTGTATTGTGCCATATATGTCCTGTATTATACCATATCTGTCCAGTATTATACCTTATCTGTGCTGTATTATAATGGGAAAGGTATCAATGTGAAGCACTCGTGGCTCCGATTGGAGGGGCTGGGTCGTGGAAATGACGTCATTCTGAACATGTGCAGTTGTGGAGTAGTAGTAAAAGGGAAGTTTCGGAAGTGTGCAAGGGCACTACATCACATTGGGGTATATATTTCATCCAAGCATAGCGGATTGCGGTTGTTGTGAAGTTCAGCAATGTTTATACAGTTTATTATCCCCAATGTTACATCATACCCAGGCTGGGGGAGCCGCCCTGGGTATGTTTAGTATGTTCACAGCAAAATAAATTGAAATATCAAACACCATGTTTTATTATTTAACGCACCGTCACATTAGGTACAAGTGTTTACTGAGCTCAAGTCAACGATCAGCATGTGGACGTAGAGAGTATATACGGCATGTTATGCTATTCATCAGTGCACGGGTGACGCATTCAGCAGAGAGGGTTGACCAGTTTAGCCACGAAGAACGCAACATTGGTGACCCTCCGAAGAACGTAACATTGGTGACCCTCTCCACTATCCACTTGGTGTCGGGGCGCTGTTCATAGGCTCATCCCAAGACATCCAATTGGTCCACTCGGTCCAGCATCGTCTCTAGCGACGCCCGGTTAATGATGGTGAAAGGATTGTCGTACACTTGGTTGCTGGCACTGGAATAGAAATAGCGCAGCTGATCCGTCATCTTATGACGTAAGATGTACCCGAAAGCGACATTTAATTTGAAGGCCGTACGTTGGTCATTGAAAATGGCTTCCTGCGTAGACGGGCGAGGTCGGTCAGTCGGAAATTGTAGAATATCTTGAATAGGGCGATGACGGTGGAAACAGTGCCGTATCATGGGCCAATGACGCTGATAGATGTCACTCACTGGATGGGCGTCCTGTAAGAGATCGCTAGGAACATTTATGGGCTCGTCCGCGAAGTGTACTTTGCTCTCCACGTCGTACAAAATCGTCGGAATTTGACTGTTGATAGGGCGACATCATCCTCATCATCGGCCCTCGTGCGATGATTGGGAGTTCTCGCTGTCTCAGAGTGTCTGATGAAACGGCCAGGCCGCTTCCCTTTTATAGCACACTAGCTGGTGATCTATTTTTAGCACACTCAGTTCAACTACCCCCAAGTCGAGGACCGAGATGTACTGGTGTACGACTGAGCCGCATTGCGCGCGCGCGCGCGTGTGTGTGTGTGTGTGTGTGTGTATGCGTGGGCAGTAGATTTTACATCCCGGACCTTGTCAACATCCGGGTCTCCCAGTGGGTTTTTCCCCGTCGTTCCTCCGTCTTCCATTCGGATACTGTGGTTTTACATCCGGGTCCTCATCTTACATCCGGGTTTTTCCATGTTTATTGTCACGTGACCATTGACATGATGCAAAGGCTAAATTGACTCTTTTGACCATTGACAGGCTAAATTGGTTCTTATTGACCTACTTCCGACAGGGGCGCCACCTGTCTTGTGACAACTTCCGGTTCCGGTCACGTGACCGGAAGTGTCCTTTGACCCCTGCGCACCATTGTTAATATACGGTATCGCAGTTTATGTTGCATATATAATACCTCATTTCAATCAATTGGACAAGGAAATGCAAGGTGGGCCTACTCAGCCCACGGACTATTACTCAGCCCACGGACTATTACTATTTTTCATGTTTTACCTTCAATTCATCCTCTCTTCATGGCATTTGAATTTGCTTTGTGATATGGAAATTTGCTTCGTGTCTCACCTGCCGAAATCGATACTTGTCTGTCGACCGTCGCTATGCAATGGCGTCACAGAACGGCGTCTTTCAACGCCGCCAGTGCTTCGGTTTATTTCGGCAATTTTCGTCAAAACATTCTCTTCTTTATAGATTTTGCGTGATTATAGTTCTACGTGGAATGCCATTTTAGGTACATTTTCTGAACTTTAATCATGAGCGAAAAACATAATAGGCTCATCGGTATCTAGAATTTACGCTCCCTAAAGGTTGAGCTCTCATCTTTGTGGAAATCACAGAATATGCATGTGTACAAATCCACCATCTTTGCAAGTCTCGGGTATATAGAAATCAATTTTTGAGATTTAGTCCCGACAGTTTAGCTAATCTCGTGAGTATTCGATAATTCTGTTGTATCGGTAATTATCAAATAATTTCCGCCGCCCCCCCCCCCCCCTGGGGGAGAATGTTTTGAGCTGGGCATCCAAATGTAGCTAAATAATATATAGCCCTCACGAGTGAGGGCTATATATTATTTAGCTACCCTATGTACAGCAAGGCACGGCACACACACATCTGGCATGGATGCCCGCTTTTTACAAAAAAATGCCATCGGGACTTTTTGAAGGCACATTTTCGCGCCAGGTTTGGTCGGCCGACTGTGAGCGGATTTGTACACATCCACTGGCATTTGCTGTCTAAATGTGAAAACTATGAACATGACCTAAGCAATCTATAACTTAACAATTCAACGAATGGTTAGCTCGCGGATCCACACGTTATAGATATCCCGATAACTAATTGTCAGCGATCACCGATTTGATTAGCTAAATATTGTGTCATTTTCTATTTGGCGGCGACTTGTCACAATGGTGGTTGGAGGTAAATATTGCAGAGCTTAGGTGCGATAGTTTTTCCTAAGTCTGCACAGGGAGAGCACTCTGGTGGTGGAACGCATAGATTGCGTGTGGGAAAGTTGGAGGACCCAAAGCTGCTGCGAGCGCTCAGAAAGAATGGACATTAGTATCGGACAATGGACCCATTCCCACACAAACCCTGATAAGTTTGACAGATGTTTTCTGGTTGTTACCGGTCAATGGAACCATCCCCACATAAATCCTGATAAGTTTGTCACCGGTCACGACGAAGTGCATATTGCATAAGTGCTGTTTGTGAATGCTTAATCCACACAATTGGTCATTTACACAGAACTAATGGTGGTGTAACGAATATTGGTATCCCCTAAACGTTAAATCAGGACTAAACACAAGCCCCAACCGAAGCGCAAGTCTGGAACGAAGTGTGCACGCTAACCCGGAAGTGAACGGAAATAGGGGTCCACATGAAGCCACAACGCTCAGCATAAAATACGGACATACAACGGGGGTATAACTGAATGAACTTACCGTCCAGTATTTGTGTCCATTCTTGGTCTGTGGATATCAGCGGAGATTACTGCATGATGTTCCCGTTGAACAGAGAAACGGTGTAAACAATCTACGGCGATATGATCTACGGCGAAAGTGAAACTAGAAGTCGGGAATTCCCCAACGCCTGCTTGGTGATAACGATTGGAGTTATTGTTCCTAACTTGTACTTGATGTGAGTTATCTTTGACTGGACAGTGCAGATGGCGCTGCGGGAAAATGTGGTTTATCATACGGGCGACACGACGACATGTGATCGTTGGCCTGATGGGTATAAAAGTGACTGCATCGAGCGAAAACCTCACTTCTTCACCCAGGACAAAAAGGTAAATATAATCCAACCTACTGGTACGGTAAGACGGGGATATACTCGGAAGCCAAGGGTGTGATCGGTGCACTGTCTGGCAAGTCTTGCGCTGGACGGGAGCAGACCTCGGATACGTATAGCAGCGGTATTACCGGTAAACGCGGGCTGCTTTCGGACGACCGGTGATTTTCCAAGGATTGTGGAACCGGGCTGCTGATACAGGGGAGGTACCTACGGACCAGAAGACAGAGGGAATCACGATCTACCGTACCTGAGGGTTGGAGGCAGAAGTCACCCTCACAAGCCAGGTTACCTTGCACAGACACCGGAGTGTTCACGGCGGAGAGGCATAACGCTGTCTGAGAGCGTTCTCGCCGGTGAAACGGGTGACAGGGCACTGGTACTTACCTTGGAGGGAAGACGATACGGAGGCATCCTCGCAAGACAGGTTACAACTGTGGGGAAGCGGACGCATCCACGGTGGGAAGACGAACCTACCTGTAGAGGGGACCTCTTACAAGGAGAAGCAGACGTATCCACGGTGGGAAGACGAAGCGACCCAGGGAAGGGAATACGTACCAACCAGGTGAAGACACACGTATCCACGGTGGGAAGACGAAGCGATCTCCGGAACCATACGCACCTATAAGGGGAGGACGATCACATCCACGGTGGGAAGCCACGACGCTTCCTGGGGACGACATACCCACCTTAGAGGGAGGAGAACCGCTATATCCATAGCCTCGCTCCAACGACATTCCATAGCCAGAGAGGGGCCAGCAGCCAGGCCGCCCCTACGATTACCTACCGTGCAGAAAGGGCCAGCAGCCAGGCCGCCCTTTACACGGCACTTTATATTAACACTGTACATATTTACATCTTTGAACCGCGATCATCCTGTACATTTAACTGAATATTATTGCATATTATTTGACCCTATATCAGCCTTGGTTGTCTCTACACTCTCCTACTTTCTCGATCCAGACAAGGTGACAGGTCGAAGTGAATCTCTAGTTGGCAAGGACTAGTGCCGGCAGGAACCGTGGCAGCTTGTACGCTACCATTTAACGAGACCTAGCTCAGCTGCGTCCCGTTTATTGACCGGCCCGGCACACGTTACACAAAACTGGTGGCAGCGGTGGGATTGGCCGACATCCGAGATTCACAGGAGGGTGACGATGTGGAGACAACTTGCCCGAGGAAGGTCGAATTACAAGCGTCTAGTCCGTCATTCATAATCCAGCCGTCGTCCATTAGAGAATATCCGCGTCCATAATCCAAAGACCTATTCCATTTCCATATAACAGTATTAGCACCAAATTCAAAAAGACAAAAAGTATACATAAACATA
>JAVTVY010000291.1:0-33114 GCA_036873755.1 Hanleya hanleyi | reverse complement strand
GTCTTTACCCGCACCTCGAACCTCTATAGTTTTTTCACTCCACCTGTTGCTCTTGTAACTTGTACTGGAATGCCCGCTCTTAACCTGGACCAAAACATGTACTTGGTCTGTGGGCTGATTTCATTGGCTCTATTTTACTGCAGTGCTCTTGCATTGTTTTTTAGACATGGATTGGTTACATTTGGCCCCATCCTAGGCCACTGATTGGCTACTTTATCAAAGGTGTTCAAGGCCAGTTTGACCGAATCCTCACATGTCTGCTATAGCCTTCATGGCCGCTTGTTTTATGCTCATATAGAAAACACACAAGACAGGTTTTTTTTGGTGAGATCTCATTTTCTTTTTTATTCAACAATAGCTAACAACAACAACGTGAGAACAGCCACGTGAAAACTGAAGCCCAGAACAGGGGGCTTGTATATTGAAATCGATAGAACTTAAGCCCAGAACATTGAAGAACTTAAGCCCAGAACAGGGGGCTTACGAGAAAAAAACTTACGCCCAGAACCGGGCTTGTATATTGAAATGATGGGCGGCCCAGTCATAGGCCGCTCTTCCCACTACCCTTATATGTGTTGTAATATACCAGTACATCGCGGTCCTCGGCCTTGGGGTACTCGTAAAACATCTGTACGATAGGAGATAGGTTCTTCCCCGGCATCGATGGCACAGGTCAAATAAGCAGTATTGTCCGAACACGCTACTGGTCAGGTTTTGCAACGTTTGACTGTTCCAACACCACGTCTCTGTACCTTGATCAATGAAGTCTGTTAAATCGGGATGGAGGGGTGTCAGACCGTACGGGTCAAAGTATTCGCCCTGCTGTTCTGTCAAGTACACGGCCACCCAGTGTTGACCGGGCCAATCCATCGGGTTCGTGTTGAGAACGTAAGAAGCAGGATACACACGGTCTAATTGGAACGCATCTCGGGCGAACACCCATTGAAAGACCATACGTGTCCCTGGATCATTCTCCAGCACGGTGGTAATCTGGTCTGTATCCATGTTAGGTGGCAAAATCACACAGGGCGTTGCGCGCCTTGTCGACTTGAATGATGTTGTCAAACTCGGCGTAGCAGATCACAATGACGGTGGTCCGGAGGGCTCGTGCAAAGTGAATTTCCAACCGTAAATTGCCTTGCCTGGCGAGGGTCAGCTGATGGTCGTTCTCTAACGTGGGGGTCAGATCGAAACAGAACAACGTGTATCCGTTCGCGTAGTCCTCTCGACTGATCATATTCCCTTCGTCCTGGTTGATTTGACCGGTGGCTGTAAACAGGCTCTGGTAGGCTGGAATGAAATTCCCGAGCCCAAATTTCGGTGTTAAGGCCGTGGCTGGGACCTGTTGTCCGTCCACATCCAGGGCCACAAAATTGATGCCGAAAAGTTTAAAGCCAAACGGGTTATCTGGGTAGGCTCCGCTGAAAATGGTATTGTCCACACAGGCCAAGATCAATCGTTTGGGTAGTTCTCCCGGGAACAGGTTTTCCTTGTTGGCGCTCATATTTGCAGCAGGCACAGAGAACACTTTGGTTTGCACACGTCGGATAGGGTACTGGGCTGATTTTGTTTCCAAGGCTTTGAAGTGTCCCAATTGAACGGCTGGATTCGGTTTCACTTTTCGGACATACAGGACTGCGTCTTGGATGACGATTTTATAGTCGGCTACATGCCCCTCTACGTCAGTGACCATCAAGGCGAAGGTCGGAGGCGCCCGTATCAGTCGGATTTTGATGGGGGTCTTGTTCAAGAGGTTCCTCCCATCCTCGAGAATCCGTGTGCGACCTGCGTTGACGCATCATGTTATTCACTAAATCTGTCATGTGGGTACCGGGGACCACCTGATTCTGTACCAATAGTTCGCCTTTATCATTCCAATTCATTTTAGGATTCTTGTTTCATCCGTTGTAATACCAGGCCAGCTTGTTTCTTGAACGATGCAGGTATACTCTTCAGCACTTCGTCTTCGACCCACTGTGGGGCTGTGGGTGGTACCCCTGGTAATGGCGGCTGTTGGAGCGGTGCTGAGGTCGGCGGTGTGTCGCGTGGTGGTGGTGGTGGTGCTGCGGTAGAGAGGGTTTTGTATTGGTCCATGAACGTCATGTGCCGTTGAAGCGTCTCATTGTACCGTTGTACTTTCTCATTGTCGCTTTACCCCGGTCTTTGTAACATCTGTTGCATCTCTTCATCGAGGGTGTTTATCGTCTTCACCGTAGGTGGAACAGGGTAGGGCGATTGGAGGTTTTGAAGGAACCGTGGTTCGACGAGGACCATTTTTTCGTGTGATTCATTGTCGGCCGAAGAGTCCACCCAATACTGGACCCAACACGGAAGCGGCCAACGGTGCTAAGCTGGCCCCGAGAAAGCCGCCTTTCTGTAACACCCTTTTCTTTTGTGTTTGAGAGACTCGCGTCTGGACTAGGGTTCGGAGACCTGTATTATGCTTGGTCAATTTGGTCTTCTGTGCTGGAGTCAGTGGCACGTTGCCTTTTAACAGGTTATACCCGATCTCGCACAGATAGCTTACAAGGTCAGGGTCCGCACCGCGTACAATGGTTCGAACCAACTCGGGTGGGGTCGTCTTCAATACACGCAGCGTCGGAGCGTGCTTCAGTACTCGCGCAGACATCATGTACAACTAATGCTAGAACCTACAACCCTGCCCTTTTTATCCTTTTGCGGGCTACCTCCTCAGTATTGAACAGAGACAAAAATCAACCATGATGTTGTATTAATTCTTTTTATTATCCTCAACATCAAACACACACACCCCAGCTAGAGGAGCCTCTGTGGGTGTGTTTACATTATTTGTGCATGTACACGTGGTGGATCTCTCCGGGAAAGATTCCGGTCCGTAGTCGAGGGTGGTCGGGGGTGGCTTGCTTCAGGTCGAAGAGCATATACCTGTGCTGAGGGGTTGTCGCATCTTCAAAGGCTTCCAACGCAAACGGTGTGCGGCCGGGATACATCTGTCTCGCCAGGTGCAGCATTTGAGTGGTATCTCTCGACCACCAGGTAGTGAACATTTAAGCTGATGTTCCGATGTTCTTTGTTTTTACTGAACAGATTGTGCACAATGTAGATGATGCTGAGCCGTCGATGATGGCTGCCTTTGGTAAAGGGTTGGGTGACCCGCGCATCCGTCTTCGCCAGGAGATCATCCAGAACCACCAAGGTGTCCGGTTCCAAATCGACCAGGTTGGGTAGGCCTTCCACGATCGCGATGTGGGGCATTGCTGCATACGCTGCCTGTCATTCTCCGTAACACCACACGACTCGGGCAATGGGTGGGGTGATCATGCTGTCGGCGTGTTGAAGGAGCTTCTGGACGAAGTGCGTTTTGCTGGAGCCCGTCGGTCCTGCGATGACGCAAGTGAAGGGATCCATGTTTGAAGGAGTATCCGCTGTCTTGGTAACCCGCTCTTGCAAATTTGGTACGAGTGAACTGGGGTAGTGAGTGATGAAATCCGGTGGGTTTTGAGACGTAGTGGGTGTACTTGGTGTAGGTGTGGAGCTCAATGTCGCTTGTACACGTGGTGTGGTGGTGGTGATGACTGGGCTCGTTTCGATCATGGTGTTGACTGGTGTAGAGAAGGTCTGTAGACTGGTTTGACTGCCACCCACAGCTGGAGTTCTAGGTTGGTTAAGTAGAGTGCTGAGATAGGCTACGTCGTAAAACACACCTCCGTACAACACACTCAGCAGGGTTAGCAATATCACCACAAAGCCCACTTGCGCTTTGCGCGTTTTGGGGTACGCTGTGTTCAGAGGCAGCTGCTGTTTGTCCATATAGCACCGTGGTCGAACGTGGAATGAAGGATGACGGCGGTGGTGTCCGGTTTTATAGGCGTTTCACCTGGTTGGGCGCACCCAGGAATTCAAGGAACTGGGCCAGCCTTGCCATTTGACGAAATGAAACAGTTTGCCACGTCGACGTTCCGTTTTCAAAATCTGCTCCACCATGTAGTAGTCTTGCTTTGTTTTACGACAGGCTGTAATTCCATCTCGTAAAACGTCCCTAGCAACGGTTCCCCTTGAAGATCTTCCAGTTCGTAGACTCGCGGTTGTCGGCGTAGGCGCCATTTAATCAGGAAGTGCTCATTGCTCCAGTTGGGCAAGTAACTTTTCTCAAATTGACCTTTGACTTTACTGATCCGTACAGGGTCCCCGACCTTGAATACCTCCTTCGGCGTTCGCTGCGATTGCCTGGGGTACAAGACACGCCGGATTTGGGCTTCATTGCGTTTGGGTCACGGTAATGGGGGCTCTCTCTATACTCCGGTGATAGGCTCGATTGTAACCACTCACAAGTTTCGGGAAAACATCGATGTACCGCCTTGTATTCTTATAGGTGAAATATTTATAAATGCGACGTTTGAATGTCCTGTTGAACCTTTCCACCACGGAAGCCTTGGTCTCGTTGTACGTACGGAAGAAAAACATTTTCTGGGCTTTCAGAAACTCTTGGAACGGTCTGTTGAGGAATTCCGCGCCTTCGTCGGTTTGCAAATACAAGGATTTGTGCCCGGTCTTGAAGATGTCCTTGAACGCCGCTATGAGATTCGCCCCCGTTTTCGTCCGGATGGGTACCACCCACGCATAATTTGACAGGATATCGACGTACGTCAGGTTATACCGATTCCCATCGTTGTGTTTGAAGGCGCTCATATCGACCAAATTCGCTTGCTATTGGGCATCTAGTCCTCCCAGGATGACCCGGTTCCGTAGAAAATGGCGGCGGACAGCTCGATGTAAGGTATAGGTGTCTTGTTTTTTTAACCAATCTCGGACTTGAGAACGTGATATCCCCTGGGGCTTGGCCGCTCGATAGACAGCCGACAATGCACTATAGGTCGCCGGACTGTCGGGTCTGTAGTATAAGTTATCCAGCACCTTCTCCCAGCTCTCCATGGTGACAAATGATGATGGACCCTGGCTCTATCGTTTATTTATAACGGGTATATCTTGGGCCGGAGTTTCTTTCTGATTTTCTTCGTTGGCTTCTGCCAGCACATTGTCCATGGTAAATTACCAGTCCAACTCGTCTGATGACCGCTCTTCCTCCGTAAGCACTTGATCCACATCTGCCACGGCATCTTCCAATGCAGACTATAGAACAGGGTGAAGGATAAAATTCAATGTACCCCCATCTAGCCGAGCCAATTGAGCAAAGAAGGGGCCGCGTCGGATGTACACATCGTGACACAAGTGGATGAGGTCGCCGGCCAGTTCACCAGACAACATCCGTTTGAATTTAGTCTAGCCCTCCCGGGCAGGGGTTGAAATGTTTGCTCACTGCCAAGGAGCCATTGGCCCCCAAGGTGAAAATTTCTGGGAGCCAAAATATTTTTGTAGGGGCCACGTTTTTCTTAATAAAGTGACAATTGATACCATGTTGATTTAGTTCCTTTATTTTAAAATATTACCCTGAAAGCATTCAACTTGTTGGATACAATATTACGGAACCACATAACTGATCAATGTCATCTGAACTAACACAGAATTGTTGTGTACATGGAGACTGAACTTGCATGATATTGGTAATTTATGCAGACTGAACAAGTTCATTTCTTTTGCATCATCACAGCCAATCCTAAGTCCCCATCATGCTGAGACTCTGACTGGGACAAAGTTTTGGGTTTTTTTCGGTAAAATAAGAATACATCATTTTTGTAGCTCTGTGTTTATTATGTAGGTTTTTCCTAAGTTATGGTCCCTTTTGTAACTGATGATAGTTGACATATTAGACTTTATAAATAATAAATTAAAGTAAAAATATGGACTTCAGAAACTATTTCAATAGTCCGCTTCCTGATTTTTCTCAAAGTCCGCTTCCGGATCTTTCTCAAATCCGCATTTTCGTGAATTTGTATAACCATGTGCTGGATCACTGCAAACGATGTTTTTGGAGACTGGCATTTGAAAAAGTTGTGACCAGAACTGAATAAAATTGACACCAGTATAAAGCAAAGGCTCTGGAGTAATATACAAGAGCATATTATGGCCACAGTAACCTGTGCAAACGGCACAAACTCCACCATGAGGCGAGTAGATTTACAACAACAACAACATGCTGCTCATACTTTCGGAATGAAACGGGACAACTGACATGCTTGTGACTGAATCACTGGACCTTGTTAGTTTATGTCTCCCTAATCTGTAAGTAGACCTTCTTCTAGCCAATATTTGGGTAGTGAAAGTGGTTCACATTTGGACTTTGACCAAAAATATGCAGACTCGTCTGTAGTCGCCAAAACGGATGTACGGTCGCATTTGGCGAGCTGGCGACCGGTTATTTCAACCCCTGCCGGGGCATACGAATGTTAGCGGGGCACGGTTGTGTAGGGTCTGCATCACAGATGTCTCCCACCTCCTCCATGATATCGACCTTATCCGCATAGACGT
This sequence comes from Hanleya hanleyi, assembly GCA_036873755.1. Lineage (NCBI taxonomy): Eukaryota > Metazoa > Mollusca > Polyplacophora > Lepidopleurida > Hanleyidae > Hanleya > Hanleya hanleyi. Next base: position 26,709 of record JAVTVY010000291.1, on the reverse strand, counting down.
GCAGGAAGACCTCGGAGGTCAAGCTGAGAAACGCCCGTATTATATGCTCCGTCATGGTCAGTACGTGAATGGTACAAGATTTGAGTGTCTCTCGTATTTATAGGGAAAAGTTTATGACGTGAGATCAAAGGATCGGGTGGTGATGTCACTGGACTGACTGAGCCTATCCGGGTAATCAATGGCATCGTCGTCAGCCTCCGCTTCATTGCTAGGTTTGGTAATTTGTTCATTGGGTTCTGCCGCCGCTTTACTCAGGGCACGAGCCCACTTCAACTGAACAGCTGCCCGGTCGTCCTGTGTAAAGAGCTGGTCCACAATAGGCACCACTTTCTCGGCTATCCACAGATCGGGGTCTAGGGTGAAGCCTCGCGTAGGGTCTTGGTAACGGCCCAGGCGTGGAAAGAAGGGTCCACGGTGTACGTAATTGGTATTGTCTATGTGGATGAGGTCCCCATCGAGTTCACCGCTCAACACCCGTTTAAATTTGGTCCAGCCGTCACCGTGTAGCGTAACCGTATTCGATACGGTCTCAGCGCGCGACCAGCAAACATGTCCACGGTCTTCAACGATGGTGGCTTTATCCTCATGGACGTGTAACCCCACCAGGGGTGTAAGGGGCAGGATGGCTCGTAGCACTGGTGACATGCTTGACCCAATGTCGAACGGTGAATGACACACACTGTGACTGACCCTCGTATTTATGGTGAGGTCCCAGTGTCAATGCCACAGCGTCAGGGTCAATAGGGCAAAGACCATTACTAGGCCAACGAGCCGTCGCTGGTTCCGGCGTGAGCGCTCGTGGTCCATAGCCCGGGCATCAAGGATGGTTGTCATTGTCCAGTAGTGGTGAGTTATAGCACACCTTTCCATCGAGTCCACTCTGTAGAGGATCGCTTCTGTGAACTCTTTCAGGATCTCGCGTCGCCCCTCTTTGTCGTCGCCATCTGCAAACATGGACCGAACCACTGCTCGATAACCCCTGAGTGATTTAACCAAGGTCGCATGCCGTAAAATGCGAGTCGCATAGGGATGGGTGTCCGTCATGGCTCTGCAACCGTAGGAATGGGGGTGTGGGATCCAGAGGGACGTGTTGTATAGACCATGTCACACATGCGTCCGTTATACGTACTATTTTGATTGGTTATTCCAAAAAGAGACCAACAGCAACAAAGATTACAGGTCAATCTTTTTATTATCCCCTCCATCACAGCACATCCACGCTGGAATGCTATGGCGTGATCTGTGCATTCCATGGGTGCTTCGGGAGGGCGGATAAAGGCTATCTATTGACCCGGAGAGGACCGAACATTGCCGGAAGGAGGACCTTTGACCTTTTGACCTTTGAGCTTTTGACCCGAAATTCACCCGCGCACTTCCGGATACCCCCGCGCGCGCGTGTGGCCGGATAACGCGCGCGCTGCGGCCGGGCCGGGCCGGGCCGAGCCGAGGAAAACCCGGATGGAAAATCCGGACATACGTCTAAGGTCTTAGAAAAAGTTGGAACGCTTCTGTGTTCGGAGGTATTTTATTTGGTCATTCTGAAAACCGGAAGTGACGTCATACACTTGCCCAGACCCACGAAACCACGTGACCTGCGCAGTAACCTACATGGAAAAAACCCGGATGTAAGATGAGTACCCTAATTTTACATGCACCCAGCCATGCACAGGCCCCGATAAGCCCGGAGACCGATATTAGCCCCCACTAGAGAGGGTTGATAGGAGTTTTCCCCTATTGTAGGAGTAAAGTCCATGTTGCGCTTTTTATGTTTTCGGGGGACGAATCCTCAATTTACATACACCAACCCTGCCTCTCTCGGCAGGCCCCGATAAGCCCGGGGGACCGATATTCGCCCTTTTGGATAGGGTTGATAGGAGTTTTCCCCTATTTTAGGGGTAAAGTCCGTGTTCGGCTTTTTATATTTTCGGGGACAAATCCTCATTTTACATGCACCCACTCATGACTTGATAGGCAGACCCCGATAAGCCCGGGGACCGATATTAGCCATTTGGGATAGGGTTGAGAGGAGTTTTCCTCTATTGTAGGGGTAAAGTCCGTGTTCCGCTTTTTATATTTTCGGGACAAATCCTAAATTTACATGCACCCACTGCCCCACCCTACATCTCTCAGCAGGCCCCGATAAGCTAGGGACCGATATTAGCCCTTTGGGATAGGGTTGATAGGAGTTTTCCCATATTGTAGGGGTAAAGTCCGTGTTTCGCTTTTTATATTTTCGGGACAAATCCTAATTTTACATGCACCCACCCATGACTGGATAACCCTGGAGGATCGGGGATATCTCACTCGACCCAATCAGTCCACAAGGGGCCCCTCTCGCCCCTGAAGATTGCCGAACATTCTCACGAAAACCCACGTATTTGGGACTACTTTCTGTCCGCGGAGGCAGACCGCATCACCACGGAGGAATACATCCCCAAGGTCACATCCGATTCACGCAGACCGGAAGTGACGTCGTATATGCGCAGAATACTCCTGCGCACACCTCCCCATGACCTCCCCATGCAGACCGGAAGTGACGTCATACCTGCGCAGAAACACCTGCGCACGCGTCCAAATCCAACGTTAAATCCACTTACTATACTACTACCATCGTTCTCGAATGCAGATACACGCTTCCTATTTCGATTAATTAAGATAATCACCGCACCCCTGCCTAATGCAGTCAGATGGCGTTACACCGACAGTTTAGAAGCTCACACACTCTGACAGTGGGGGGATGAGATACTGTACGGCAATGGACTCATGTAGAACATATGGTTATATTCTCTCACCTTTACAGACATTTTCCCCGCCTTTGTCTCCTGGTCGGATGTTCAACATCTCCATGATAGCCGCGTCTAAATTTGACGGTGATAGGCTGGCCATGGACGACATCACCGAGTGTGGGTGGGCCTGTGACGGGGCCACCGGTGACACCTTAGCACGCCAAGCCATTTCTGGGCGCTTGTCGGCCTTCTTTAATGTGAATGAAAATAAAATACAAACACTGAGCCGTTAAATGGACATGCAAAACTATTGTTGTTTTTTCTGCAATATCAAGCCGTGTGCACGACTTTATGACTTAATATTAAAACTGCACCTTCTTATTATCACAAGTATCCAGTTGTTTTGGATTTCACCTATTACATCACAGGCATAAATTGCAACTGAGAATGTCTGTGCATTTTCTCAAACTTTGACTGACCATAGATAGACAGATGGATAGGGTCAAGATAAATAACTTTATTCAGACGCCCACTAGAGTAAAATATATTCGTAATTCCCTAACGGAAATTTACGAAGAGGTGTGATTTACTTTCGGGGAATAAAAACATGAATTTCCGATAAATCTCCATTTATGACGCACCGAAATCGCCGACGGTACAGAGGATTCAAAAACCAAACCACTAACGCCTATGTAGTAACCGTCGACGGTCAAATTATACAAAAGGTATCCCAAAGGATATGTGACGTTTACATACGAAAAACTCCTTTGTGTTAGATGGTAATGAAGCCGATTTTTTTTTCCACTCCAAAACCTGCCATATAAGATTTTTCTTGGAGTTTACATACTGAAATATCCCCCTCGACAAAACTCATATGTTCAGTTGCATAAAAATGGAGATATGATTGATCAAAATGTGCTCCCAGGCTTATTTTGGTATTTTCGGGCATTTTCATGAAGGGTTTTCTTCTGTAGCAAAAATATGACACCTCAAACGAAAATCAGTCGCGGTTCTTTGTGTGACAAAATTATTTTGGTTTGAGGTGTCATAGTTTTGCTATAAGAGAAAATCCTCACTGTAAATGCCTCAAAAATACCAAATCAGGCCGAGGAGCACATTTTGATCAATCATATCTCCATTTTTATACAACGGAGCATCGCAATTTTTTCGAGACTGATATTTCAGTATGTAAACTTTTAGAAAAATATGATTTAGCAGGTTTTGGATTGAAAAAAAAATCAGCTTGATTACCATCACGCACAAGGGAGTTATTCCCGTATTGTCGTCACATATCCTTTATGGGATCAGTTTTTACAATGAAAGTGTTCCATGATTAAGCTAGTGACATCATTGTTTGTGTTTTAGTCTTCCAGGGGCGACTCGCCGTTTGCAAGGTATAAACGGCGAGTGAGAAGTGAGGATGAAGAAGATAAAATAGGAGTAAAGAGGAGGACGAAGAGGAGGAGGATGCAATGGGCAATACCCATTATAGTTCAAGTCAATCCCTGAGAAAGGCTGTATGCCTTTAAACCAGACTATATTTTTAGCTAATGATAACTGGTATATTTTCGCCTGAGGTTGCCAGGGTTATCATAAATGTAAGATTGTTGGTACTTTCATGGAATGGTGGGAATATTTTATCCATACTATCATATTAACATCAGAATACCCGCTCCATGTTATAAACATATGGGAGAGATCATGAGAACAACCCGAAGTTCACGTTGGCCCACGTGCTGCGTACCAGTATCGCCAACACCAGGGCAAGACAGCATTGTCCGAGGATTAATGTGGGAAGCAGCCAAACCACGGCAGAGGAGAACTAAAGAGGAGTGAGCAGGAAAAATAAGGAGGAGCGAGGAGGGGAAAAGAGGAGAATGAGGAGGAAGAGAAGAAAAGGTTGAAACTTCTTTCAGCGCGGGTTGACAATCCTGTAACCTTCACTAATAACTTGTTCAAACAGGTATACCAGTAGTTTGATAAAATAAAATGATAGTAATTCAAATTAAGTTTTGAAAATACAATTTGTTTATGCAAACAAATAATTTCTGAAAATTTTGGAATGGGCGCCCATAGGGTCTCGAGTAAAAACCCAGTGAACTTGAAATTTGATGAATCTACTGGTATTGAGCCAGATAAGGAGTGAATTGCTCATATGTTCCTGAATCAATTTGGTTATATAGATGAGATTGTTCTTACCATGAGGCCAGTAAATGAAAGACAGTAATTTAAATTTATTCGCTACAGTTATGCTATTTCAAATTCCTGCAAATGGTGGATTATATTCTTCATATACATATGGCAGTCAAATATATCGGTAATGCAAAACTGTTATTAACGTTGTTTCTTCACGAATACACGTACATATTAAAATGGTTTTGCTTCAATTCGTTATACTTAGTAGTTCAGCTGTATTGGCCTGGAGAAACTAGAATTTCTACCGCGGGAGACCAGAATCTCCCATTTAACCTACGAAATCTTAAATTCAACCAGAAAAAACTGGATTCTAGCCATGAATTCCAGCGTGACAGAAGAACAAGGTACCCATGACCTTAATTCTTCCGAACCCGTTATTACTCGTCCAGGGTAACATATATTTTTGTAATATCATTTTCCTTACCCTATTACTAAAAATTGTAGGACGAGAGAGAAAAAAAGTGAAATAAAATTGTTTAATATTTGATCACATGACATTCGAATACCGCATGACAGAATTTAAGTGAATTAATCACAATTTGGAGATGTGTTGGTTGCATACATATTTCATAAAAAACTTGAATGTTTCTCAGTTTAGGTGATGTTTTATTCGTATCCTCAACATGTCCACTACGTTACTGCCAAGTAAAGAGTCAAATTGAGAAATGTGGTTAATTAAAACTGCGTGATGAAATTATATTTTGGTCCATATTTTAAGGGGTGGCGATTTTTCCAATTTTATAAATTTAGTATTAGGCCTATTCCTATCTTCTGCGGACAGACCCAAACACATGAAATCTATTCTCACATGTGATCGATTGAAGGTGAAAGGGCGAGACTGATTTATCAACAACATGGGCAAAATTGTTCATGAATGACATAACCGGGATTCTGAATAATGTGGCGGAATGACATTTTGGTTACAGATTCCGTGAAATGCATGTAACGGTAGAACTGGAACTCCAGTTTCCCCTGGTAGAATCTCAGATTTCAATTTCTACTATGAAATGTACTCGAAATAAGCACAAGTTGCGATTCAGAAAAAAAGGTGGGGACAACAAAATAGTATACGGGATAGTCTCCCTGTATAATGGTACGGTACGGGAAAACAAAAATCGAATTGAGAACGGAGAAAAAAGAATTGACGACGGATCGAGAGAACCTTTTTTGGTCGAACAACAACTTACCTTAAATGGGAACGTCCCCAAAACGTATCTTCTTAAAGTGACGTCTGGCTTGGAAATGGTGCCTGCAGTCTGCTACCATACATCAAGATCGTCTGAAGACCAATTCTGTATCAGTTACCATATATGGTTACAAAATTAAAAGTCATTTACACCTGATTTTTTCACGTCACGTTTCCATGCATGATGTAGTCTCTAATCATTTAGTCTTGTGTCACTGAAGCCCAGTATTCTCTATAGGGCCCCTTAAAGGTTTTATTTCAATTAACAATCAATCCACTGAACAAGGGCTCCGAAGAATATGGCTCTGTTCACGATGATGCCAGAATGTATACCACCGAATTTTAATTTAATAAGCTAACCAAATAGAATATCTTTTGTATATTTTTGCATTTACAGATACTAAGTCTTATTTATAGATACTTGCTATGGCGAATTCCCCAAATAAGCCTCAGTCGCGACCGTTTACTCTCTTACCCCCTGAACCATATGCGGTAAATGAAGGCCTCGTGGCGATAATTGGACACTTCACAAGTGATACACACTTTTCACAGTTTGCTAAACTCGTAGAGCATTCAACACAATGTTGAGCATAGTGATAACCATCTCATCATGTTTGCCATTACAATACAAGTGACCAGTAATTATTCTTATCGGTTGTCTTCATGAACTGATAATTCCTAACACACGGCCTATCCGGCAGATGATACACGCAGTCGGAAAATTATGATTTCTTATAAATCGCAAAAATGGACAGATACCAGTATAGCCTACTCTGAGTTTGAATATACTTATATGTGCAATATTCCTTGAAAAGACCATAAAGTTCAAAATGCAGTCGGAATATAATAATGTAGAAATACAAGAAGGTTATAAGTTATTTTACATTAAATATATCTAGCAGATATAATAAATATATATATATTTACATATAAATATACTATCTAGCAGTATAGATTTATTGTGTATTAGTTTAGGACGGAATCACAGTAAAATGGATACGGTTTTGATTACTGCGGGGTTCAATTAGTTATGCAGTTCAATTTTCTGGTTTTAAATCAATTTGTATATTCATGGTTCAACTTTCAACTGGAATTGTTTGTATGGATAACCGGTAGACTGTATTTTGTGGAACGAAATGAGAAAACGAGAATGAGAATTTGCTAAATTAGAAAATGCGAAATGAGAATTTGCGGAATGACAAAATGCGAATGAAATATCATGAATTCCACTTAATAGCATTTAGAAGACATCTTTCAACTCCAGACTGCCTGTTCGTGAAACTATTTTGTGTCAAGCAGGTCGACGTTCTATGGCATCGAATTGGGTTATGGCCGTAAAAATAACGTATAAATTCTCCTCATTTATTACTTATTTATTGTTATATAATCTGAGGACCTCTCCTAGACGGAATCACAGGAAAATGGATATACGTTTTTGACTATACTGCCTTGTTTAAAGAGTTGTTTTCGATTGAAATCAGTTCTCGTCAGATCACCCAAGTTAAGCAACGTTAAGCTCGGTCAATAATTGGATGGGTGACTGGGTTCTGTACTGGCTGGGCTCATCAGTGTTCAGAGTAATAGGAACTATGTGCACTCTCGTGTTCTGGCACATGTAGGCACCCGTCGTGATTTGACTGAAACAAGGTTGAAAACGACGTTAAACCCTACTACTCACTCACTCACTCATTAGATTTAAATAAATTTCTCCAGCAGATAGTCGATTGTACTTTTAATTCCCGTTACAACGAACACAACCCTGATACAAAATATTGTTTGTGGAATTTTAAATACTTCATTCGATGTTTTGTAACGCGTTTTACAGAAACACAAAGCTATACACAGGGACCGCTCGTAAATATGTTAATCGATGTTCGCACATATTTACATCCCGAGACAATTGGACCCTCGAGTTCATGGACGGCGGAACAGGGGGTGCCGGAGGCAGGGATGACCCCCCCACCCAATATTTTCAGCAAAAAAAAACCCGCACACGACACAAAACCAAACAAAAACAAGACAGAGAAAGAAAATACAAAACGATAGAGTGAAGTGAAAAAACATATATCTGTATTTATGGCAGGTTTCACTTTTCAATAACCATGAGGGGAGCAAGAAAAAAAATTGAGAATTCATGTGGTGAACTTTATTCGGCTCCCTAACAAGTAGGAAAAATCGGTTTATTGCAGAATCTTTTAAAACAAGGGTCTACCATGCACCAAGCTCTTCCAGTCAAAGTTACTCAAGTTTGGCGATACATATCAGTAGTATAGTCACCACATCGGGAGCCATTTGCTCGTCACTGCGCATGCGCAGAAAACAAAACCGGCAGTGGTTTGCGCAGGTGTTTCCGCGCAAGTATATGACTCACTTCCGGTCACGTGACCTTAAGGGAATGTATTCCTCCGCGGTGATGCTGTCTGGCGCTGATGCGGTCGTGGGGAGAAGCCTCCGCGGACAGAAAGTAGTCCCAAATACGCGGGTTTTCGTGAGAATCATCTGGAATGTTCGGCAATCATCAGGGGCGAGAGAGGCCCCTAGTGGACTGATTGGGTCGAGTGAGGTGTCAAAGTGAGGCGCTCCTCCAGGGCGATCAAATCATGCGTGGTTGCATGTAAATTGAGAATTTTGTCCCCGAAAATATAAAAAGCGGAACACGGACTTTATCCCTAAAATAGGGGAAAACTTCTATCAACCCTATCCAAAAGAGCTAATACCGGTCCCCGGGCTTATCGGGGCCTGTCTATCAAGTCATGGGTGAGTGCATATAAATTGAGGATTTGTCCCCGAAAATATAAAAAGCGGAACACGGACTTTACCCCTACAATAGGGGAAAACCCCTATCAACCCTATCCAAAAGGGCTAATATCGGTCCCCGGGCTTATCGGGTCCTGCCTATCAAGTCATGGGTGAGTGCATGTAAATGAGGATTTGTCCCCGAAAATATAAAAAGCGGAACATGGACTTTACCGCTACTATAGGGGTCTGATTCGCACATTTGCATCTATACGAGAAAATGCCTGTATGGGATTTGGGGGTGGTCATTTTTTTGTAGATTTTACTATGGGTTGTTTGGCCTTGTTTTTCACGTCTCACCACGAAAAACACAATGGGAGGGGTCTCGAAGTTGAGCGGTGAAATTTTTCGAAAAGTTCACGAAGGTCTGGATAGGCCCAAAGGCCCATACTGGCTCAGGGGGATAGGTCCATACTGGGCAATTCACACATGTTCATTGCGGTATGGATTGTTTGGTCTTGTTTTTCTCGTCTCACCACGTAGAACACGATGGGGACCCTGTGCATTCCATGGGTGCTTCGGGAGAGCGAAGTTAAGCGGTGAAACTTTCCCGAAGTTAAGCGGTGAAATTTTTTGAAAAGTTCACGGAGGTCTGGATTGGCCCATAGGTCCATGCTGGCTCAGGGGGATAGGTCCATACTGGGAAATTCACACATGTTCATTGCGGTATGGGTTGTTTGGTCTTGTTTTTCTCGTCTTGAGCTGTAGAACACGATGGGAGGGGTCCCGAAGTTAAGCGGTGAAATATTTCGAAAAGTTCACAGAAGTCTGGATAGGCCCATAGGCCCATACTGGCTCAGGGGGATAGGTCCATACTGGGCAATTCGCACATGTTCATTGCGGTATGGGTTGTTTGGTCTTGTTTTTCTCAACTCACAACGTAGAACACGATGTGAGGGGTCTCGAAGTTAAGCGGTGAAATTTTTCGAAAAGTTCACGGATGTCTGGATAGGCCCATAGGCCCATACTGTCTCAGGGGGATAGGTCCTTACTGGGCAACTCACACATGTTCATTGTGGTATGGGTTGTTTGGTCTTGTTTTTCTCGTCTCACCACGTAGAGTTAAGCGTTGAATTTTTTCGAAAAGTTCACGGAGGTATGTATAGGCCCATACTGACTCAGGGAGATAGGTCCATACTGGGTAATTCAAACATACTCATTGCGGTATGGGTTGTTTGGTCTTGTTTTTCACGTCTCACCACGTAGAACACGGTGGGAGGCGTCTCGAAGTTAAACGGTGAAATTGTGCTAGTATATAAAACACGTATAGAGCCTTATTGACCTTTGACCTCTGAGTGCAGTCTATCCCATGATGCATCACTTCCGTAATGATGTCACGTGTGACTCGATCGGGCGTGACCTTTGGGCGGGGCATTCCGGGGTTTCCCCAGTGGGTTTTCCCGGCCGCACGCCTACGCGGGTTATCCGGCCGCACGCATGCGCGGGTGAATTTCGGGTCAAAAAGTCAAAGGTCACATCCAGGTCAAAGGGTCAAAGGTCCCCTTCCAGCAATGATCGGCCCTCTCCGGGCCAATAGATAGCCTTTATCCGCCCTCCCGAAGCACCCATGGAATGCACAGGGTCCCCGACAATATCGCCAGCACTATGCTCTTGCTAAATGGCCAGTGGGGAACCCTCAGTTTTCCCCAGAACCGTATTGGCACGAAAAAATACATGAAACCATGGAATCTATAGGTGTTGGACGAGTCTCCACTCGCCGTCTTCCTGGTCTTTAACCGCACCTCGAACCTCTATGTTTTTTTACTCCACCTGTTGCTCTTGTAACTTGCCATCTTCCTTCCTCGCCAAAAATTGTGTGCTGAAATGTTTGAATTCCAACGGGTTCTCTGGGTAGGCTCCGCACACAGGCCAGGATCAATCGCTTGGGTAGTTCCCCCAGGAACAGGTTTTCTTTGTTGGCGCTCATATTTCCAGCAGGCACAGAGGACACTTTGGTTTGCACACGTCGGATAGGATACTGGGCTGGTTTTGTTTCCAAGGCTTTGAGGTGTCCCAATTGAACGGCTGGATTCGGTTTCACTTTTCGGACATACAGGACTGCGTCTTTGATGACGATCTTATAGTCGGCTATATGCCCCTCCACGTCAGTAGCCATCAAGGCGAAGGTCGGAGGCGACCGTATCAGTCGAATTTTGATGGGGATCTTGTTGAAGAGGTACCGGTCTTGCATGAAAAGGTCTGCGTGCTGTCGACCCATGAGATCCACCGAGGCGCCGTTCGCGATGAAAGCATTCCGTTTGTTATATCCCTCATTGCTCGCCGTGCTGGGATGAGTCCCGGTAGAATAAAGGGGCTGTCAGCTGAGATTTTTACGAGTCCATACGACAGCACCGTCTCGATGTAGGCTCGATAGGGGTACGTGTTGGTCGAGTCACTGATGAGTTTGTCGCTGAGAAAAATATCCACATTTTGAAACATAGAGTGCAGCCAGAGATTCGTCTGGCCCACCGTTGCAGCGTCGATGATTCTGGAGCCATCCCCATTGACGATCTTGGCTTTTACATACAAGTATGTATGGACTAAATTCACATAGGCCGTATCTGCATTACTGATGGTGAACTCGATGGGCCCTGTTTCGTTGATGCTGGAGAGCGGGAGATGCTCCACCCATAATACTTGTTCGGCACTGGTCTGTCCGGACGGGACGGTCCACAAATCAGTTCACTTTTGGTGGAGGGGTGGATTAAGGACATGTTTAAGAAAAGATATCCTGGGTCTTCGATGTGCGTCGTCGTTGGGTCGGTCGTCGACTGGTGCGTGGTCTCGTTTATTCCCTACGGTGCGTTGTGCTTCGGCTACCAAGACGCCTCCTGCTTCTTTAGCTCGGCGTTTCAGTGCTTCTTTGGGTGCCGTACCACCCAAGACATCCCCGGCGACTTGCAGTCCATTTCGGACCGCTTGTTTGCCGATGGTTTTTACCCCACGCGTCACCAAGGGAAGGAACGTTTTGACGATGCTCCCGGGTATGTTCCCCAGCCCATGTCCTCGTTGCATGCGTGCGCCGCTAAAGACCGAAAGGCCACCCCCGGCCTGTTGGGCATAATAGTTCATATAGCTGCGTGCATCGTACTCGTAAGGTTCTTTCATTATAGAAAGTTGGGAGAACGTGCTTGTCGAAAATGAAGTGTCAGCGCCACTTTTCCTCGATTGAATGCGACCGGTCGTCCCGTGTCATCTCTTATATCCACCGTGATAGTGTTGATGTCGGTTTGTCGTACGGGTAGGTAGAGCATGTGGGTGAAACTATGGGGGACTTGATCTCCATACTTCCTTTTAATGGGAACCACCCGTAACGGAGGTGTGTTGACATCGCCCACGATGTGGTTGTCGATCACGCTCGAGTAGACGGAGAGTCCGTAAATACACGACTTCATATTCATCGGGATCTGGCCAAGGTCCTCGGATGGATCCGTGTAGGTCGGGTGAGCGAGACCCAGCATTTGCTGTAGGATAGGACTCAGTACGACACTCACGTTGGCGGTGAGGATGATCTGTGCCTTGTCGTTGTGTGCTTTGTAATCGAAGTCCACGTGATTCTTGAAGGGAAAGGTTTTTATGTGTTTTGAAATATTCGTGACCTCCCGTAGACTTATAATGCAACGTTCTTGTCAGCCCCTGTATGAACTCCTTGGAGGTATCGTATTGGCCTTCGGGAAGGGTGAGTCGGGTGTCTTTCCCTTCGTAGGTCACCTCGTACCACACTTCATTGGCTAGCACGTTGTACCACGAGTAAGGGTATTGGATATTCACGAGTCCACATTCCCATCGTCCAGGTAAATGCAACGGTTGCGGTAACTGGGTCACGTACTTGGCCAAGGTGTTGTCAGGAAACACATCGAGCGAACTGTTACTGGGTAGGGTGAGGTAAAACATGACGACTGAGCTTTCCTGCTGCTGCTGCTGTTGGCTTTAATAGTTGTCCCAGACCTTGGGCGGTTGTACCCAGCGTCGTGTTCGCCGCGGTGACTTGGGGAGCTCTGTACTATAATGTCTTACAGGATTGCTGTGTTTAGCCCTACGTTTGGTGCCTCGCTGTGATACCACTCTAAACACAAAAAACTAGTCATATACCATATATCAAAGTAAATGTATCTATCTCAGGAACATTCTGATTCCAAAACATTTCATTTTAGTACGAAACGGTGCTAGGCCACCTTATACGGCAAAAAATGTCTTTGAAATATCTCTTAATCTACAAAGTGAATAAAGCTGGAAATTCTGAACATTTTGGTGTATCCGGCATGAAAATCGGCTAAAATTTGTCCGAAATATACTGTATTTCCTAAAAGTGTCACTTCCGGCATTATGTGCCCTGGCAGTAGTTGATCATGAAAAGTCACATATGTACATGTAAACTATGTGTTCATTAATCAATTTGACTGAAGAACATGTAGAGTGATCAGATCAGCATTTTATTGAGGAACAGTCTATAAAAAAAGGTAAATTAGCAACCTTTATTATGTGTAGGCCAACTGTATGTTCCTACATATATTTGTGACATCGCATCAAAAGTAATTGTATTATGACGTAACGTCATAAGTGTATTGCAACATTGTGAGCACCATGACGATGTCATAATAGAGATGACGTCACAAGGGAATGACATTAAGCTATCTGCTGCCCAAGTACGACTTCAAAATTTAAGCAAACAAGTATGGTACAGAGGAAACATATGGTACAAATGTAAAAGGTGCCGTACCATAAAAAGGTATGGTGGCCATTTTGCAATATAGGACATAAATCATGGAATACAAGTAGGACATGTAGCTTGATACTCTGGGTGGGTAATGGGGTGGGAAGAGGAGTGGGAGAGGGGATGTGCAGCGGTGACTTTAAAGATTAGATCACCAGGTGCCAGGACCAGGTAAAGAAGAAAATGAATTTGGGCCTGAGAGGGCAGCAAAGAACATCACAGACTAGCTTACAACCTGGTGTGGGGTTATATTATGTGGGATGGGAGCAGAGATTGGGGTGGGGAGGGTGTGTGGGCATAGATTGGGGGGGGGGCAGCAAGTGGTCACCATTATGTAAAGACCCGCAAATGGAGGGATAATTTCTATCAGAACGAGTTATATATGATTATATTATTGACAAACGTGAGAAAATGGTCCAAAGGAGGGCATTCATAACAGACCCATGATCTATAATTAGCAGGGTCACATGCAATGTGGGGGTGGGGAGGGGGCCAATTTTCTTGAACTACTAAGGCTGACATAGCTATGGCTTTTAAAATAAAACCAAATTTCCCTTTGTGTTTTATAAGGGTGCTCTGTACTATAATGTCTTACAGGATTGTTTATCCCTACGTTTGGTGCCTCGCTGTGATACCACTCTAAACACAAAAACAAACTATTCATATATCATATATCAAAACAAATGTATCTATCTCAGGAACATTTTCATTCCAAAACATAAATTGCATAACTGACCTGTCATTTCCACAACAACAACAACATCCAAATTTGATCTGATTTTCGACAATATACACCAAGTTCTCCTGACGGCTGAGGTATCCACTACGCAAATGAGATGTTTATATTCACTACGACTCTGTCAAGTAACTCCAGTAGCTTTCAAAAAAGTGGAAATTATACACTCATCGCCAGCTCGTGTTCAGTGTAATAAGTCGTCTGCTACAGTGACAAAAATGACACCTAAATGATACCCTCGTTCCCATGTGCATGATGTCGTCACCATTTTACCACTGAATTTCATAAAAAAAAATCTAAATTCATCCATTCTGATTTTCTATCAACCTTTAGGCTGCATTTATATCAACACAATCTTAAAAAATGTCATTTTTAATTTTACATGTCTGTTCTGGGGGCAATTCCACTGTGTGACCCCTACACCATTGGGAAACTCCCTCGTTTTTAGTACGAAACAGTGCTATGCCACCTTGCTACCTGTCATAGATCTTGAATCGGGGTGAAAAGAATGATCCGGCCGTTGTGGTGTTTTGGGTGGTGACTGCGGTTCCCACTCAACTTCCCAAGTATGTGGGAGTCGCGTCTGTCGTTGTGCGTGCAACGGCGATTGCTGGGTCCGCTGCGACTAGGGTTCGGAGACCTGTCTTATGCTTGGCCAACATGGTCTTCTGAGTCGGAGTCAGTGGTACGTTGCCTTTTAACAGGTTGTACCCGATTTCGCACAGACAGCGTACATGGTCAGGGTCCGCACCGCGTACAATGGTTCGGACCAACTCGGGCGGGGCCGTCTTCAATACACGGAGCGTCGGGGCGTGCTTCCGTAAACGCGCAGACATCAAGTACAACTAATACTAGAACCCACAACCCTGCCCTTTTTATCCTTTTGCGGGTTACCTGCTGCATATTCTTTCACTTCAGAGACAAAGTCAACCATGATGTTGTATTAATTCTTTTATTATCCCCAACATCAAACACACATTTAAGCTGATGTTCCTATGTTCTTTGTTTTTACTGAACAGATCCTGCACAATGTAGATGATGCTGAGACTTCGATGATGGCTGCCTTTGGTAAAGAGTTGGGTGACCCGCGCATCCGTCTCCGCCATGAGATCATCCAGAACCACCAAGGTGTCCGGTTCCAAATCGGTCAGGTTGGGTACGTGAACGTGATGTGGGGCATTGCTGCATACGCCGCCTGCCATTCATTGTGGGCGTAGTGGAGGAGTTTCTGGACGAAGTGTGTTTTGCCGGAACCCGTCGGTCCTGCGATGACGCAAGTGAAGGGATGTTGCCACCGGGGGTCCATGATTGGAGGTATATCCGCTGTCGTGGTAACCCGCTCTTGTAAATTTGGTACGAGTGAACTGGGGTGGTGGATACAACAACCACGTCGGTCGCCGTTGTCGATGGGCGTCCACTGTGAGTGATGAAATCCGGTGGGTTTTCAGACGTAGTGTGTGTACTTGGTGTAGAGCTCGATGTGGACTGTATACATGGTGTGGAGCTCGATGTGAATTGTACACGGGGTGTGGTGGTGGTGATGACTGGACTCGTTTCGATTACGGGGTTGACTGGTGTAGAGAAGGTCTGTAGACTGGTTTGACTGCCACTCACAGCTGGTGTTCTAGGTCGGTTAAGTAGAGTGCTGAGATAGGCTACGTCGTAAAACACACCCCCGTACAACACACCCAGCAGGGTTAGCAATGTCACCACAAAGCCCACTTGCGCTTAGCGCATTTTGGGAGACGCTGTGTTCGGAGGCAGCTGCTGTTTGTCCATAGCACCGTGTTCATGGTCGAACGTGGAATGAAGGATGACGATAGTGGTGTCTGGCTTTGTAGTCGTTTCACCTGGTTGGCCGCGTCCCAGGAATTGAAGGAACTGAGTCAGCCTTGACATTTGACGAAATGAAACAGTTTGCCACGTCGACGTTCCGTTTTCAAAATCTGCTCCACCGTGTAGTAGTCTTTCTGTGTTTTAACGATAGGTTGTAATTCCGCCTCGTAAAACGTCCCTAGCAACGGTTTAATCAGGAAGTGCTCATCGCTTCAGTTGGGCAAGTAACTTTTCTCAAATTGACCTTTGACTTTATTGATCGGTACAGGGTCCCCGACCTTGAAAAACCTCCTCCGGTGTTCGCTGCGATTGCCTGGGGTAGACACGGCTTCATTATGTTGGGTCACGGTAGTGGGGGCTCTCTCTATACTCCGATGATAGGCTCGATTGCAACCACTCACAAGTTTCGGGAGAACATCGATGTACCGCCTTTTATTCTTATAGGTGAAATATTTATACATGCGGTCTTTGAATGTCCTGATGAACCTTTCCACAACGGAAGCCTTGGTCTCGTTGTACGTATGAAAGAAGAAGACCTTCTGGGCTTTCAGAAACTGTTGGAACGGTCTGTTGAGGAATTCCGTGCCTTCGTCGATTTGCAAATATAAGGGTTTGCGCCCGGTCTTGAAGATGTCCTTGAACGCCGCTATGAGATTCGCCCCCGTTTTCGTCCGGATGGGTACCACCCACGCATACTTCGACATGATATCGATACACGTCAAGATATACCGATTCCCATCGTTGTGTTTGGCAAAGGCGCTCATGTCGACCAATCCGCTTGCCACTGGGCATCTATATCACCAATGATGACCCGGTTGCGTGGAAAATGGCGACGGGCAGCTCGATGTAAGGTATAGGTGTCTTGTTTTTTTAACCAATCTCGGACTTGGGCACGTTGTATCCCCTGGGGTTTGGCCGATCGATAGAGAGCCGACAATGCAATATACGCAGCCGAACTGTCGGGACTGTAGTATAAGTTATCCAACACCTTCTCCCAGCTCTTCATGGTGACAAATGATGATGGACCCTGACTCTATCGTCTATTTATAACGGGTATATCTTGGGCCGGGGTCGGAGTTTCTTTCTGATTTTTTTCTTTGGCTTCTGCCAGCACATCGTCCATGGCAAATGACCAGTCCAACTAGTCTGATGACCGCTCTTCCTCCGTAAGCACTTGATTCACATCTGCCACGGCATCTTCCAATACAGACCATAGAACTGGGTGAAGGGTAAAATGCACTGTACCGCCATCTAGCCGAGCATATTGAGCAAAGAAGGGGCCGCGTCGGACGTACACATCATGACACAAGTGGATGAGGTCGCCGTCCAGTTCACCAGACAACACCCGTTTGAATTTGGTCAAGCCCTCCCGGGACAGACGAATGTTAGCCGGGTACGGTTGCGTAGGGTCCGCGTCACAGATGTCTTCCACCTCCTCCATGATATCGACCGTATCCGCATAGACGTGCAGGAAGACCTCGGGGTCAAGCTGAGAAACGCTCGTACTATATCCTCCGTCATGGTCAGTACGTGACTGGTACAAGATTTGACTGTCTCTCGTATTTATAGGAAGGAAAAGTTTATGACGTGAGATCAAAGGATCGGGTGGTCATGTCACTGGGCTGACTGAGCCTATCCGGGTAATCTATGACGTCGTCGTCCGTCTTCCTCCTTGTCGCGGTTGATGATTTGCTCATTGGATTCTGCCGCCGCTTCACTCAGGACACGAGCCCAGCCCAACTGAACAGCTGACCGCTCGTCCGGTGTAAACAGCTGGCCCACAATAGGCACCACTTTATCGAAGGTTGTCCACAGATCGGGGTCTAGGGTGAAGCCTCGCGTAGGGTCTTGGTAACGGCCCAGGCGTGGGAGGGTCCGCGGTGTACGTAGAAGACATTGTCTATATAGATGAGGTTCCCATCTAGTTTACCGCTCAACACCCGTTTAAATTTGGTCCAGCCGTCACGGTATAGCATAACCGTATTCGATACGGTCTCAGCGCGCGACCAGCAAACATCTCCGCGGTCTTCAACGACGCTGACTTTATCCTCATAGACGTGTAACCCCACCTGGGATGTAATCGGAAGGATGGCTCGTAGGACTGGTGACATGGTTGACCAATTGACGAACGGTGAACTCTGCCTGACCCTCGTATATGTCGGTTGTACAATTGAGGATTTGTCAAGTTTACTTGTCGAGAGCTGACAAATCGTGATGTCCCACTCAAAAACATACAATAGTTGTTTTATTATACCGAATGTCATATTTGAATAAAATGGGACTTTATAATCATGTGGATGAGGATGGTACGGTGAAATAAGCATGTCGTGTTCAACACTGCGCGACCGTTGTTGATTTCAAAACGCCGTGTCAAGATCAACTGTTCAATCTCAGCTTGTTTGTCGACTCAATCGCATAATTTGGAAGAGTAACGTTCTCGGTGATCTTACGTACCTTTTCAAAAGATGAGAAATTTATTTCAGTCAATTACCAAATCACATTCACCAATTTCTATCACCAACGGGCCGACGTAAACACATCAGCCCGACACATCTTCGTTTCGAGGAGTATGTTGGCGCGCGCGTGGAAGGCAACTCTTGGTCCGACAGATGTCGCCGTGGAATAATTGTCATGTCCAACGCTCTGCCGTGGTGCATGACATTTATTCAACGGTAAAGCAAGATATGACTGCATCATCACTGAACATCACGGTTTGTAGAATGACACGTGACAGGCTGTCAACCAATGAAAACATTACGAATTTATATGAGGTATAATAAAATATAATATTGTACCTCATGCCAATTGAACAATTTCTTTTGGTGGAAGTATTTTATTTTGGTATTTCTGCATAGCACTTGGCCTGAGGCCATTTACCCATTTGAAGATACTAGGGCCTTTATTTTATATTATCAGCTGTAATAAAGACACAGTTTAAGAAAAGTGGATTGCACTATGAAATCCTCAGTTTGTCTATGTATTATACTATTGATTTTTTTTTTTGCTATCCTGTTCCGATCTGTTTATTCTAATAAAGTATCCCATACTGAGTATCCAATTGATGCAAATCCACTTCTCGTAAAGAAATTTGAAAGAAATCGGTATGTTGTATAAGTTTTAATGTATGTACATGTTTTTGGTGTGTTGTGTTGATTACTGTTACATTGCTGAGTTGTTGACTTGTTTTTGTTGGAATGCTTAGAATTTTGTTTGATCGTTGCTATATAGCTGAAATATTGCTGAGCGCGACGTTAAACCTTCAATCTCTCTCTCTCTCTCGTAAAAAATTAGTTGATTGATGGGATGAAACTAGACCGTGAAGGAATCACCGGAATGAATAACGTAAAACCCATCCTTCGGGCGGGGAATGAATCTTTGACCTTTCGATACCCCGTATACTTTCCTACCCTATGGGATATTCTTTGAACCCCGCAGGACATCTTTCAATGACGAAAAATAAACTTGCACATATTACAGTATATAAATGTAGGCTACTTTTCATGTCTTTCGCCACAGTAGGCGTTACTACATTTTATTTAATTTTTTTTATAGGTTTTAATTCGCCCACTTCGACCCAATATATCATAAGTAACGCGCTTTTTTTTTAAATCTGCGAGATTTTAACATGCTTGTGCGATTTTAAAATGCTTGCACAGTATTAAAATAAAAGAAAAAAACCTGCATTTTTAAAAACGCGCTGGTTTTATAAACGGGCATAACATGTATCTATACTGACAAAGTATTTAACCTATCAATGGGAAAAGTTCCATGTCCCAATGTCCTTTTAATTTCTGTTTCATTCGGGAACTCTAAATTATGCAGGAACTCTGCTTATCGACCATCCAGTTGTACTATGCGCAATTATAGGACAGTACCTATGTAATTGTTTTGCTGTCCAAAGGAAGATTATGGTGTTGGTCTCCTGATTTACAGTTAGAGATTGGAAAGAAGACAGGTCACGTGACTGATACGTCATCAATAGTAGAGAAAGCGCAGCTCGGGTTGGATTGGATGCTTAAGTGTGTCATTGGTTGTAGGTTATGTGAACAGGCGTAGCATATGTGTTGGTTATGAGTTGTATGAGTCTTTAGGCGCAAACATGGGGTTTGACCATGGACCTTGGTGTGCCTTAAGAGGAGGTACCTCACGTGACTGTGACGCCATCAGTTCGAGTTGGATTGGCGTCTAAGTACGGGTCGTGGGTTATATTACATTGGGTGTAAAATACAACCATACAGTTTATGCATATAGTCAATTAAAATCAAGCAGTTCCAAAGAGATGTTAATAAGAGACATGACATCATCAGATATCATGTGACTGTTATGTCATCAGTATATGAACTCGCAGATACGGTCGGATGCGCATTCGAGGCTAATCGCCTACATACAGTAGTTCATAGCGGCGACTAGTGGCATGCGGGGGTGAACAGGATGTCGTGTATATCATTCTGAACGGACTCGTGGAGTAGTAGAGAAAGGGTATTCTCGGATACGCATGCAAGTTTGTGGGCGATATATGGGTCACCTATTGTTGTCTTAAATACGATTGCGGTGGTTGATTCGTGATACGAGCATGCGGGGAATATGCACATGGTGTGTGTGTGTGTGAGAGAGAGAGGGAATTAAGGTTTAGCGTCGCGTTCAGCAATATTTCAGCTATATAGCGACGATCAAACAAAATTCTAAGTATTCAAGTTAATAACTCAGCAAACTAATGCATGGTGTGGGATATGACCTTCAGTGTAAAGCCTGTAAAGCGTATACAGAGTATACTCAGTCCACCCCGAGCAACCTCTTACGTATCGCTCCAAATTTATTACGTAATTTATTTCTGATTGGCTGTCCTGTCATCTGACGTGTAACGAGGGTGTATTCTTATTGGATAATGATCAGAGAAAAATCCCCGACGGTGATGGACGAAAGTTCTCAATGGACAGCGGAAAGAGGATGAAGATAACCGAAGGTGTACGACGAGGATGGCTTTTCCTCGGACAATAACGAGAGCGCGATTAAGAGCAATGTCGCTGTTGTTTTATGACTTGAAAACATGCTCAAAGCGGCTTCCCGAGCTTGGGTATCATGTAACATAAGGGGAGCGACAACCTATCTTCGATCGATTATCCTCAGAAAATGCCCTTTCTGTACTACTGCTCGGTGTCAATGCGCGGTGCTCCCACACTACAACGAATGCCCGGATCCAACGATGTCGTTAATGGAAACCCTATATACGCGCTGTTCCAATATGTAGTCATGGACCAAATCTGGTTCTGGGTAATGGGTAAATGGGCCCAGAACAGGTGCGGTAGAAGTGCCAAAAATAAAATATTACATATACAAGAAATTGTTCAGTTGGCAAGAAGTATACAATATTATATTGTATATACTCAGAAAAGTTTCAAGGCATTGAGTCTCGTCATTCTCGAATAATAGGGCCGTGAAGTAGTACAATCGTGCAAAATCGCCAATTTTGAGGCGAAAACACCTCATATTTCTTTCTATAAACGTATAAAGATAAACGATAACCAGAACCAGCTTGGTACAGCATACTCGCTGTTCCAATATGTAGTCAAATCTGGTTCTGATTATCGTTTATCTTTATGTGTTTACAGAGAACAATAGGAATTGCTTTCACTTCAGAATAAACTATTTTGCACAAATGTACTACTTTACGGCCTTGTTACTCGAGAATGATGAGACTCCGTGCCTTGAAATCTTGCTGACTATACTATACAATTACTGCATGTTATAGAGTGGGACATCATGATTTGTTAGCTCGAGACAAGTGATGTAGAACGAGCGCGCAGCGCGAGTTGTACATCACTTGTCGAGAGCTGACAAATCGTGATGTCCCACTCAAAAACATACAATAGTTGTTTTATTATACCGAATGTCATATTTGAATAAAATGGGACTTTATAATCATGTGGATGAGGATGGTACGGTGAAATAAGCATGTCGTGTTCAACACTGCGCGACCGTTGTTGATTTCAAAACGCCGTGTCAAGATCAACTGTTCAATCTCAGCTTGTTTGTCGACTCAATCGCATAATTTGGAAGAGTAACGTTCTCGGTGATCTTACGTACCTTTTCAAAAGATGAGAAATTTATTTCAGTCAATTACCAAATCACATTCACCAATTTCTATCACCAACGGGCCGACGTAAACACATCAGGTCGACACATCTTCGTTTCGAGGAGTATGTTGGCGCGCGCGTGGAAGGCAACTCTTGGTCCGACAGATGTCGCCGTGGAATAATTGTCATGTCCAACGCTCTGCCGTGGTGCATGACATTTATTCAACGGTAAGGCAAGATATGACTGCATCATCACTGAACATCACGATTTGTAGAATGACACGTGACAGGCTGTCAACCAATGAAAACATTACGAATTTACATGAGGTATAATAAAATATAATATTGTACCTCATGCCAATTGAACAATTTCTTTTGGTGGAAGTATTTTATTTTGGTATTTATGCATAGCACTTGGCCTGAGGCCATTTACCCATTTGAAGATACTAGGGCCTTTATTTTATATTATCAGCTGTAATAAAGACACAGTTTAAGAAAAGTGGATTGCACTATGAAATCCTCAGTTTGTCTATGTATTATACTATTGATTTTTTTTTTTGCTATCCTGTTCCGATCTGTTTATTCTAATAAAGTATCCCATACTGAGTATCCAATTGATGCAAATCCACTTCTCGTAAAGAAATTTGAAAGAAATCGGTATGTTGTATAAGTTTTAATGTATGTACATGTTTTTGGTGTGTTGTGTTGATTACTGTTACATTGCTGAGTTGTTGACTTGTTTTTGTTGGAATGCTTAGAATTTTGTTTGATCGTTGCTATATAGCTGAAATATTGCTGAGCGCGACGTTAAACCTTCAATCTCTCTCTCTCTCTCGTAAAAAATTAGTTGATTGATGGGATGAAACTAGACCGTGAAGGAATCACCGGAATGAATAACGTAAAACCCATCCTTCGGGCGGGGAATGAATCTTTGACCTTTCGATACCCCGTATACTTTCCTACCCTATGGGATATTCTTTGAACCCCGCAGGACATCTTTCAATGACGAAAAATAAACTTGCACATATTACAGTATATAAATGTAGGCTACTTTTCATGTCTTTCGCCACAGTAGGCGTTACTACATTTTATTTAATTTTTTTTATAGGTTTTAATTCGCCCACTTCGACCCAATATATCATAAGTAACGCGCTTTTTTTTTAAATCTGCGAGATTTTAACATGCTTGTGCGATTTTAAAATGCTTGCACAGTATTAAAATAAAAGAAAAAAACCTGCATTTTTAAAAACGCGCTGGTTTTATAAACGGGCATAACATGTATCTATACTGACAAAGTATTTAACCTATCAATGGGAAAAGTTCCATGTCCCAATGTCCTTTTAATTTCTGTTTCATTCGGGAACTCTAAATTATGCAGGAACTCTGCTTATCGACCATCCAGTTGTACTATGCGCAATTATAGGACAGTACCTATGTAATTGTTTTGCTGTCCAAAGGAAGATTATGGTGTTGGTCTCCTGATTTACAGTTAGAGATTGGAAAGAAGACAGGTCACGTGACTGATACGTCATCAATAGTAGAGAAAGCGCAGCTCGGGTTGGATTGGATGCTTAAGTGTGTCATTGGTTGTAGGTTATGTGAACAGGCGTAGCATATGTGTTGGTTATGAGTTGTATGAGTCTTTAGGCGCAAACATGGGGTTTGACCATGGACCTTGGTGTGCCTTAAGAGGAGGTACCTCACGTGACTGTGACGCCATCAGTTCGAGTTGGATTGGCGTCTAAGTACGGGTCGTGGGTTATATTACATTGGGTGTAAAATACAACCATACAGTTTATGCATATAGTCAATTAAAATCAAGCAGTTCCAAAGAGATGTTAATAAGAGACATGACATCATCAGATATCATGTGACTGTTATGTCATCAGTATATGAACTCGCAGATACGGTCGGATGCGCATTCGAGGCTAATCGCCTACATACAGTAGTTCATAGCGGCGACTAGTGGCATGCGGGGGTGAACAGGATGTCGTGTATATCATTCTGAACGGACTCGTGGAGTAGTAGAGAAAGGGTATTCTCGGATACGCATGCAAGTTTGTGGGCGATATATGGGTCACCTATTGTTGTCTTAAATACGATTGCGGTGGTTGATTCGTGATACGAGCATGCGGGGAATATGCACATGGTGTGTGTGTGTGTGAGAGAGAGAGGGAATTAAGGTTTAGCGTCGCGTTCAGCAATATTTCAGCTATATAGCGACGATCAAACAAAATTCTAAGTATTCAAGTTAATAACTCAGCAAACTAATGCATGGTGTGGGATATGACCTTCAGTGTAAAGCCTGTAAAGCGTATACAGAGTATACTCAGTCCACCCCGAGCAACCTCTTACGTATCGCTCCAAATTTATTACGTAATTTATTTCTGATTGGCTGTCCTGTCATCTGACGTGTAACGAGGGTGTATTCTTATTGGATAATGATCAGAGAAAAATCCCCGACGGTGATGGACGAAAGTTCTCAATGGACAGCGGAAAGAGGATGAAGATAACCGAAGGTGTACGACGAGGATGGCTTTTCCTCGGACAATAACGAGAGCGCGATTAAGAGCAATGTCGCTGTTGTTTTATGACTTGAAAACATGCTCAAAGCGGCTTCCCGAGCTTGGGTATCATGTAACATAAGGGGAGCGACAACCTATCTTCGATCGATTATCCTCAGAAAATGCCCTTTCTGTACTACTGCTCGGTGTCAATGCGCGGTGCTCCCACACTACAACGAATGCCCGGATCCAACGATGTCGTTAATGGAAACCCTATATACGCGCTGTTCCAATATGTAGTCATGGACCAAATCTGGTTCTGGGTAATGGGTAAATGGGCCCAGAACAGGTGCGGTAGAAGTGCCAAAAATAAAATATTACATATACAAGAAATTGTTCAGTTGGCAAGAAGTATACAATATTATATTGTATATACTCAGAAAAGTTTCAAGGCATTGAGTCTCGTCATTCTCGAATAATAGGGCCGTGAAGTAGTACAATCGTGCAAAATCGCCAATTTTGAGGCGAAAACACCTCATATTTCTTTCTATAAACGTATAAAGATAAACGATAACCAGAACCAGCTTGGTACAGCATACTCGCTGTTCCAATATGTAGTCAAATCTGGTTCTGATTATCGTTTATCTTTATGTGTTTACAGAGAACAATAGGAATTGCTTTCACTTCAGAATAAACTATTTTGCACAAATGTACTACTTTACGGCCTTGTTACTCGAGAAAGATGAGACTCCGTGCCTTGAAATCTTGCTGACTATACTATACAATTACTGCATGTTATAGAGTGGGACATCATGATTTGTTAGCTCGAGACAAGTGATGTAGAACGAGCGCGCAGCGCGAGTTGTACATCACTTGTCGAGAGCTGACAAATCGTGATGTCCCACTCAAAAACATACAATAGTTGTTTTATTATACCGAATGTCATATTTGAATAAAATGGGACTTTATAATCATGTGGATGAGGATGGTACGGTGAAATAAGCATGTCGTGTTCAACACTGCGCGACCGTTGTTGATTTCAAAACGCCGTGTCAAGATCAACTGTTCAATCTCAGCTTGTTTGTCGACTCAATCGCATAATTTGGAAGAGTAACGTTCTCGGTGATCTTACGTACCTTTTCAAAAGATGAGAAATTTATTTCAGTCAATTACCAAATCACATTCACCAATTTCTATCACCAACGGGCCGACGTAAACACATCAGCCCGACACATCTTCGTTTCGAGGAGTATGTTGGCGCGCGCGTGGAAGGCAACTCTTGGTCCGACAGATGTCGCCGTGGAATAATTGTCATGTCCAACGCTCTGCCGTGGTGCATGACATTTATTCAACGGTAAAGCAAGATATGACTGCATCATCACTGAACATCACGGTTTGTAGAATGACACGTGACAGGCTGTCAACCAATGAAAACATTACGAATTTATATGAGGTATAATAAAATATAATATTGTACCTCATGCCAATTGAACAATTTCTTTTGGTGGAAGTATTTTATTTTGGTATTTCTGCATAGCACTTGGCCTGAGGCCATTTACC
The DNA here is from genome assembly GCA_036873755.1 of Hanleya hanleyi. Lineage (NCBI taxonomy): Eukaryota > Metazoa > Mollusca > Polyplacophora > Lepidopleurida > Hanleyidae > Hanleya > Hanleya hanleyi. The sequence continues at coordinate 381 of JAVTVY010000291.1, read as the reverse complement.
CATTTGAAGATACTAGGGCCTTTATTTTATATTATCAGCTGTAATAAAGACACAGTTTAAGAAAAGTGGATTGCACTATGAAATCCTCAGTTTGTCTATGTATTATACTATTGATTTTTTTTTTTGCTATCCTGTTCCGATCTGTTTATTCTAATAAAGTATCCCATACTGAGTATCCAATTGATGCAAATCCACTTCTCGCAAAGAAATTTGAAAGAAATCGGTATGTTGTATAAGTTTTAATGTATGTACATGTTTTTGGTGTGTTGTGTTGATTACTGTTACATTGCTGAGTTGTTGACTTGTTTTTGTTGGAATGCTTAGAATTTTGTTTGATCGTTGCTATATAGCTGAAATATTGCTGAGCGCGACGTTAAACCT
>JAVTVY010000290.1:0-33759 GCA_036873755.1 Hanleya hanleyi | reverse complement strand
GTCTCTTGAATGGCTCAAGTAATTAGGCTGCATAACAACACAACTTGATCACAGTTGTGTTAACTCGGCATTGATCTTGACCTTTTAAGTGATAAACAACCGAAAATCGAAAATACGGTTCCCATTTGCTGGCAAACTAAAAAAGTGACAGTCGTGAAACAGAACATAATATCAAACAGTAAATTGCCTTTCTCTTGGTGTTACTTACGAAACGATCCGATGTGACCTTGACCTTGAATGTCACATGTTGTAAAACGTGTTACAAGTTAGTTCTCCAAAACGGTATCATGTCGGTATCTGTTATTTAGCACAAATGTTACCCATGTCATTGAAGACGTTCACATGAATACCCACATGAACATCTACAATAAAATCGTGGCTGGGACACAAATCATCACACCAAACAGTTTTGTTTATAGTGATGTTTTTAGAAAACTGCAGTCAGTATATTTGCTGTGGGATCATATGACTTTCTGTCAGTACGGCGGCATCTTTTTCCATCACACTTTTAATGTTGCTCTTAACTGACCCGTCGTCACTGGAATTTCATTCTGTTGATAACTCGAGAACAACTCAGCCTTTGATCTTGGAATTTGGTACCATAAGAGACACCAGAAGAATAGGAGACATTTGACACAACTTGATAGTTCACTTGTTTCCATTTTCGCAAAAACTACGGGTTCAACCATCAATATTTTACGTATGACGGAGAGAATGACTACCGGAAAAAATGTAGGATATGGTATATAGAATAATTGTTCTGACTTCGTAAAGGCCTGCCTACTGCATGCCTGCCTACTGCCTGCCCACTGCATGCCTATTACGCGAATACCTCACTTTATAATATCTTATTCTTCCCATTCCTGCGAACGCAACTATATAGCCGAATGGTCGATGGACGTCTGATTAAGAATCCATAGTTCCCTGGTTTGATTACGGGGAATCTCCGTCCACAACCCCCACTTTCAACCCACCCACCAGTTTCTTACTCAACTTTTTCCATTTTTCTTATTTAATGAATAATTCGATTGTCCCTTTATATTCTAACTTAATTAACCAAACCTATACTAATCTTCATCGTTATACCTCTCGTCAGGTGGTGAACTTAATTAAAATTTGCGGCGATGGTTGAACGGTTGCAGATCCGACTCCAGGCTGGGTCTGTCACTTTATTTCTTAAACTTTTGAATTTGATTTATAATCTATTTCATTTACAGTGAAAGGGAACATTTGTTGGAAGCCCTGAAAAGGCTATGTTATTGTACCGAACATATCTAGATTTTTTCTACATTATTATATCATATATATTAGAAAGCTAAACCCGTGTCCAGGACACGCGCGGTTTACCGACACGCGCTGACCGAAACAAAAATCGATTACAACAAATAATTGTGCGAGATGTACTAATCTCGCCAAACAAGTGTAATATTTGAAAGTATTACCACAAGTCGGATCATATTTTATAAGGTATATGATGCGGCGCGCGCTTGTCACGTGTCGTGCGAAGATCAAATAACACCACTTAGTAGACGAGTGGTATATCGATCAGAGATCATAACCGATTCTTAATTAATTCTTTGCACTTTTGATGTATTTCCCGACATGTATTCGTGCCTTTTAGCAACCAGCATACTATAATATTTCTGGCGTGCAAAGTCATTATAGTGATGCCATGTAATTTACGACTATATATTTGAAAGTTGCTTTATACCCATGTATTATTTGGTTGGTCTGTCCATTTTAACAATCTAAGACAACGGAAATCCCAAACGAACAAGTTAAGGCGTATGACGTTGGGCACACCGATTCTCGTTAGATCATCGAAGTTAAGCAACGGTGAGTCCGGTCAATACTCATCTTCATTTTATCAAGCGAATTTCTACGTTCCCACTTCGAACTTCCCTTGATATATCTGGCCCCCTTCGATGTTCAAAGAACTTATAAATAGACACGAGACGTCACTCACCTCGAAAACATTTGAAATCCGAAATGGGTCGCACAAGAGCGTTATTGAGTGGCTGACCTACATAGTGGGCTATAATACAAACACCACATTACTAGGAAGGATGCCGCAAATAGAGGATGATGTCACTCCACTCACAATCGACGTGTACCTTCTGATTGGTTCGTCGAGCATTCGTAGATGAAATCAACACCTCGGATTTTGAACATTGAAGGGGGTCAGATAAATCAAGGCAGGTTCGAAGTGGGAACGTAGAAATTGGCTGGATAAAATGAAGATGGTCAATACTTGGATGGGTGACCGGGCCGATCAGTTTTCAGGATAATATGAACTGTGGGCACTCTCGCGTCCTGGCATATGTAGGCACCGTCGTGGTATGATTAAAAAATTGTTTAAAACGATATTAAAACCTACTCACTCGCTCACTCACCTCAAACGAACAATCTCTCATGAGGATTAACACTGCCATGCGTCATGTAAATTGTTCTACGTGTTATGTCACTTATTATGTTAACCTGAATCCCAAATATCATCTCTCATATACAGATGTTACCAGCCTCAGATTCTTTATCAAACATACTCGATACTAATATATTTCATTTCCCCTAGTGTAGATATTCATTTAAAAGAAAGCTAATGCAGTTGGCTGTTGTTGTAGTACAATAATGGCCTGTTTTGATAATTATTTATGGGTTGGTCTTACCCAGTATACCTGAGATACAACACGTATCACGAATCGTTAGATTCTTGGAATGTGCTTTAGAATAGGTTAACCAGAAGACCATACTGTGAAGTCATGTGGCTCTGTCAGTATGTCGGCACCTCTTCTCACTTCCCTTATATGCTTTGTAATTCTGTTATTCCCAATATGCTTAGAATCGGCTAGAGTGAATCAGTAATGCATAATTCGGGCGTACCATCCAGAACATTTCTAGTAATATCGCAAGTCTGATGACTTTTTCGCGGAAAATATGACTGACGTTCGACAAAGTTGAAACCTAAGAACGAAGGGATGAACTTTGAAAGGAAAAAAGAGCATTGTGCATTGCTACACAGGCATGCCTGTTAAACTGCTAGAACATACAAAAAACTCCGCTTGCCATTTAATTTTAATCTGAGCGTACCTATCATCGGAAAAAAAATCGAAACTTACGCGATTTATTGGTAAGAAGTAAACTTCATCCCATATCGTGATCGTTATCACGTGAAATTCTACATGGCATAAGCTAATATATAGCGGCCCTCTTTGAACTCTATGCGAGACTTGCCTCTAGGAGCATTTTTAAGATAAGAGATTTATAAATCCCTGTGCCCGTGCCTTCCACTTTTGAAAAATGTATTACAAAGCTGAAACACAGAAATCTTGCAGTGCTGTATACATGTACGTCATGTGAAAAGATATTGCCAGAAAACAACTATTCATGTACATGTATGACAAATCCAAGATACCAACAATGGCCATGATTGATTTCAATGAAAAACATCCCTTACATTGCGTTCGGCTAATAGGAGACCACTCTCCAAATCTGAAAGCAATCGATACATCCTCTCAGAAGATATTCCAAGAGAAAATCTAAGATGGCGGCAACGGCCATAATTGATGACACATCTCGGTGAAAAACAATATCAACCTTCTTTTCGCCTAAATGAAGCCACTCGTCATTTTCTCATCAACCCATGCATCCTGTCAAAGGATATTGCTCGAAGAACGAATATTCCATCTACACATATGAGATAATTGAGATGGTGGCTTCTACCATGTTTGGTGAGGCATCTCGGCGATAAGCAATACCGGAATTGCTGTCGCCTACATGAATTAAAGCAATCAAAGCGTGACTGAGATACACTGTTCTCCAGATGATGACTTTACAACGAATATCATATGGATTAAGAATACTGATCAACGATACGGATTTGATATTTTTATAATATCATGATGTCTTGCCGGCATCATTGATAACTGTTGACCGCTCTCTCTTGCAGGAAACTAGCCTACGTTTATGTATACTATGATTGTCTTTTTGTATTTGGTGCTAATGCTGTTACATGGCAGTGTGACTAACGTCGCATGACCTACGAAGTAGGGTAGACATTAGGACTCCGACGCGAACTGAACTCTTGGAAATCCCCCCACCCAAGTTGAAATATCCTGCCTATATATATTAAGATGGGCACTGCCCAAGTCAGAATCACCAGCGATTTTCATCAAAAATCACCAGACATTTTCATCAAATGTAGGTCAGCTCAGAACTTGCTGGTAGCAGTCCTCTATTGCACCTTCATGCCAAAAATCAAGGTTCTAATGTCAACGGTTCTCCTTATTTTGCCGGCGAAAGGATTCGGATGGACTTACTCACTCACTCACTCATTACCGGACAATTTGCAAATGGGAGCCTACTTCGTAGGAATATGGAATATGAAATAGGCCTTTCGAATATGGACGTGGATATTCTTCAATGGACGACGGCTGAATAATGAATGACGGATCGTAATTACAAGCGTCTAGTCCGTCAATCAATATTCAGCCGTCGTCCATCAAAGAATTAAAACAAATAATAGTATACATAAAAATAGAATACTTTCGAGCAAGAGAGAAGCGGTGAACAGTTTTCAAAGATGCCTGATCAGTATTTTTAATCCATATGATTTTCGTTGTAAAGTCGTTATCTAAAGCGTGATGTATCTCATTCAAGCTTTGATTCTGACTGTTCATGAGAACACCATGACGATCTTGAAATACATGGATTCACACGGCCCCCAGCCCTGGGTTACACGGCCCCCAGCCCTGGGTTACACGGCCCCCATCCCTGGGTCACACGGCCCCCAGCCCTGGGTCACACGGCCCCCAGCCCTGGGTTACACGGCCCCCAGCCCTGGGTTACACGGCCCCCAGCCCTGGGTTACACGGCCCCCAGCCCTGGGTTACACGGCCCCCAGCCCTGGGTTAAGCGGAATTAAGCCACTTCCCAAATACGAAATACATAGATACAGTCTGTTGAAAGATGCATGGACAACAAACATTCCAGGAACATGTATGAGAAATCCAATATGATGGCAGCGGCCATATCTGATAAGGCATGTCGGTAAAAAGCAATACCTAAGCAATGATACTAGTAATACATGTGAAATGATTTTTGAGAGAGAAAGAATAAATTGGTTATCAGCGGGATTCGAACTCACGACCCAGGCCAAACGCGCCGGTGCCCTACCGACAGAGCTATGACGGTCCATAGGTATTACACCCGTGGATTGTCCCTGTGATGAACAACCTTCTCTCTCGGTGTTGCAATGTGCGCAACAGGCTTTATAATGAAGAAATGATATTTGGTATGGCGTATAGCCCGCCACAGGGACAATCCACGGGTGTAATACCTATGGGCCGTCATAGCTCAGTCGGTAAGGCATCGGCGCGTTTAGCCGAGGTTGTGGGGTCGAATGCCGCTAACGACAAATTTATTCTTTCTCTCTCAAAAATCATTTCATATGTATATATCCTCAGTGGCGGGATATACATTTTTTCAAAGTAAAACTGACAGCACTTTCGTATGACTCTGGTGGGCATTTCTATGATGGCCGAGAAGGGACATCGCTGTATTGTGTTATGAATCGGGACCGACACACGAAGGCAGGATGCGAAGTCGCGAAGGCAGGATGCGAAGTCGCGAGGGCAGGATGCGAAGTCGCGAGGCCAGGATGCGAAATCAAAACAGCGAAGCGCGAAGTCAGGATGCGAAATCAAAACATCAGCATTGCGCATGATCCTATCAAAACGAGGCCGGTTTGTAGCCCTGATTTCTAATATACATTGTAGGGGCATGCGGTATTATCACTCAGTGATAGATGGTTTTGAATTTCGAATAATAATTGAACAAATATATATCAATTTGTGTATTTTCAATTCTGGTTTATAACTGTGCAAGTTATAAATGCACACCCAAAGCATGTTTTATCGAACTATTTGATTTGGCTGTTTCTGTGGTGGATACTGACGGGGAATTCTGGAAATGAATTAGAACACGGCCGATTTGTACCATACAGAATATACAAGAATATCTATTTATTTATGCTTATATTTCAAAGGGTTGATGTAAACAGAGAAACAATAAATTGACAATGTTTGGCGGCCTCGGCCTTGACGAATCTCGACTTCGGACTCCAAACTATATGCATCGTCGGATGAATGATGTAACTAGTTTATTGAACAGAAAAATCGTTTGGCTTGTATCTCGGTCTAGTTTCAATAAATTTTAGTGTACATTTATTGAGATATCTACTTCTGAGTCGCTTGACTTCGGTCTCGGAGCGTCGATTCCAAAGATGAGGAGGACAAAAAGAATAGAAATAAAAAATACGGGGCGGCCGAATATTTCAGGACGGGTGGTGATGCTAAACAGGAAACTTTTTTAACCAGCCTAATGTTCACAAATTATGATATTACCCTGTACGTAGACGTTTGGCATGGAGTGACGAACATACGAGTTTTAGACAATAGCCCCAAATTAACCGCTAATTATCTTACTGCTTGTTAATAGTCTATCTGTTTCCGTGTGTATATATTTATTAGCACATAATAAGGATGTATGGAAATATTGAACCTTGATTTCACATTTTATATCATCAATCCTAAATTTGTACAAACCTCCATCTCAGAATTGGCCCGGATCGTTTAGGACACAGGGCTAAGTAGCACTGTTGTGTCAGAGATATATATTTTTTTATTTTTAATTTGATTTGCTTTTTTAATTTTAAAATTTTAATTTTTTTCAATTTTAAAATTTCTATTTTTTTTTAGAATCACTAAATTATCATATAGCTTACTATAATACTCAGACGTGGCCATATTTTAAAGCGAGAGCCCGTGTTTGCCAAGCATGGAAAATTACACTATATACACTATATATAAAGATCAATTTATCTGGTAAGCAATAATTCTCAATTATTCCTAGATGGTATGGCCCATTCACACACCAGGCTAACTGGAAATTTGGCAAGATTGGAATAAAAATGTCAACCTGAACAGTCACCAGGCTGACATAGAGTCTTAAGCAAGCTTTGAGCGCTTCAGTATAAATTATCAATTATTCGGGTTGGTTTTAATCATTCCCGAAACACCAGATCTGAAAATATATTCAAATACCATTTGTGAATTTCTATAAAACATCAGTAATGCAAAGAAAAGATACACATCAGAATAATTTTACTTCCTCCGTTGCTGTGATAACAACAACCAGCAATAATCTTCAATTGCCCCTACAATGTATATAGGAATCAGGGCTACAAACCGGCCTCGTTTTGATAGGATCATGCGCAATGCTGATGTTTTGATTTCGCATCCTGACTTCGCGCTTCGCGCCTCGCTGTTTTGATTTCGCATCCTGACTTCGCGCTTCGCGCCTCGCTGTTTTGATTTCGCATCCTGGCCTCGCGACTTCGCATCCTGACTTCGCGCTTCGCATCCTGACTTCGCATCCTGACTTCGCGCTTCGCTGTTTTGATTTCGCATCCTGGCCTCGCGACTTCGCATCCTGACGTCGCGCTTCGCATCCTGACTTCGCATCCTGACTTCGCGCTTCGCTGTTTTGATTTCGCATCCTGGCCTCGCGACTTCGCATCCTGCCCTCGCGACTTCGCATCCTGCCTTCGCGGCTTCGCATCCTGCCTTCGTGTGTCGGTCCCGATTCATAACACAATACAGCGATGTCCCTTCTCGGCCATCATACAAAACCTCTCGGCCAACCCAATAGTTTTTTGGCGTATGTGCCTACATAATACATAGGCCTATATTATAGGCAAAGTCTATAAAGCGGCATAACTCCTCAAATTTAAGCCGTCATCACCCAATTTCAATAGGCTCGTAGTTGGTCACTGATGTGAAGATTTGGCGATACTAAGTGATTTGCTTCTCCATATATATCCTGTTTGGCATACACATACGCCAAAATTAACTACAAACAATAATTTATGTTACAAAGGAAAACTTGATTCGTATAAAGGTGTATGTATATCGTGGGTAAAACTGACATTTACAAAAATATCACATGTGAACCAAAAGTTTGTGTTTGATTGATAATGTTATTCTCCTGAATACTAAACCTCTGCGACAGCCTCGTTTTCATTCAACGAATATCTCCAAAATGGGGTCTAACCCTGGCAGAGACATTTACCCAGACTAAGCTGCTATCCAGATTAAGAGTCACCGACTCTAATCACTAAACCACCACCCGCCCCGTATAAAATTTTCAAATTTCAACACTCTATAAAATAATAATTTCAATATGCGTAATTTATTCCCAAATGAATTACAACACAATCTCATTTTTGGCTCATCTGGGCCGAAGGCCCGATGGGCTTATGACATGGCCTGATTGTCCGTCGTCCGTCGTCAGTCGTGCGTCGTGCGTCGTGCGTCGTCCGTAAACATCTTCTTCTCTGAAACCGCTAGGCCGATTAAGCTGAAACTTGGCATGCATGTTCCCCCCACTGAGTACACCAGAATGTGTTCATGTCGTGTCGATACGATTTTAAATATGGCCGCCAGGCGGCCATCTTGGATTTCCCCATGAAATTTTGTTATCGCGATTTCTCCGGAACTACTGCATGGATCTTTTTCAAATTTGGTACACAAGTTCCCATTGGGGTCTAGTTATGCAAGATACCTTTTATGGTCTGATTCAGAAATCCAATATGGCCACCAGGCGGCCATCTTGAATTTCCCGACGAAACATTGTTATCGCGATTTCTCAGGAACAACTGCATAGATCTTTCTCTCAAATTTGGTACACAGGTTCCCCTTGGGGTCTAGTTGTGCAAGATACCATTTGTGGTCTGATTCAAAAATCCAATATGGCCAACAGGCGGCCATCTTGGATTTCTCCATGAAACATTATTATTGCGATTTCTCAGGAACTAATGCATAGATCTTTCTCAAATTTGGTACATATGTTCCCCTTGGGGTCTAGTTGTGCAAGATACCTTTTCTGATCTGATTTGAACTTCCAATATGGCCACCAGGCGACCATCTTGGATTTCTCCATGAAACTTTATCGCGATTTCTGAGGAACTACTGCATTGATATTTCTCAAATTTGATACACAGGTTCCCCTTGGGGCCTAGTTGTGCAAGATAAATTTTGTGGCTTGATTCAACACTCCAATAGGGCCACCAGGTGGCCATCTTGGATTTCCAGATGAAACATTGCTATAGTGATTTCTCAGGAACTATTATATGAATGTTTCTCAAATTTGGTACACAGGTTCCCCTTGGGGTCTAGTTGTACAAGATACCATTTGTGGTCTGATTCAAAAATCCAATATGGCCACCAGGCGGCCATCTTGGATTTCCCTATGAAACTTCGTTATCGTGATTTCTCAGGAAGTATTGCATGGATCTTTCTCAAATTTGGTACCCAGGTTCCCTTTTGGGTCTAGTTGTGCAAGATACCTCTTGATATTTGATTCGAAAATCCAATATGGCCACAAGGTAGCCATCTTGGATTTCCTCATGAAGGTTTATTATCGCGATTTCTCAAGAACTACTGCATTGATCTTTCTCAAATTTGATACACAGGTTCCCCTTGGGGTCAAGTTGTGCAAGATACCTTTGCTGGTCCAATTTGAAAATCCAATATGGCCTCCAGGTGGCCATCTTGAATTTCCCTATGAATTTTGTTATCGTGAATTCTCAGGAAATTACTGCATGGATCTTTGTCACAGGTTTCCCTTGTGGTCCAGTTGTGCAAGATACATTTTTTTTTATCCATTTCGAAAATCCAATATGGCCGCATCTTGAATTCCCCATGAAACTTTATCATGAAATCTCAGGAAATTACTGCATGGATCATTTAGTGTTCGGGGGGGACAACACAAGCTAGAAACTCATCTATTGCAGTTCTTTAGTAAAAATTTGTCACAGCTACTTTCTCCAGTTACAGCCAGATGAGCTACAGTGCCGTGGCACTATCTTTCTTTATTGTTATTATACCTACCTGAACTGCTTCTCTTAATTCAACTTGCCGGTGGTTTCGTCCTAATCCCCGGCGCTTTTGTATCCGAGCCAGTGTCCTAAGGCTGAAAATATCACCAAAAAAAAACCCTAATGTTTTTAAGTAGTTTTAACACCGACGCTAAACTCTTATCACATGTTATTAGCCTAAATATTTATTCAATTAATGGTTCTTTAAAGTCTGTTTTTTTAGGTTAGAATTTCACTGGAAACGGAACAATCTGGGTAGCAACAATTTCCGGGATTACATACGGTACTCAAGGTTACAACAAATAATAACGATGTGCGACTTTTCAAATTGTTTTGATGACATACCAGTATTTATGCGAGACTGTTTGAAATACTAGTACATGTACTTAATGCAGTCCGAGCAAAGAACGAAAGGCCTAGACCAAAAAAGATAACAAAAAAAAAAAAAAAAACGAAAAAACGAAAAAATACAAAAAACAGAAAAATAAAAAAAAACAGCACAGCGTGAGCTCTCCACTGGGCATTTTGTCGACAAATTAATTGCCAATATTTACAGTCATACATTTATTTTCAACATAGAAATAACTTTGAAACGGCACACGCACACATCGCTAAATTGGGCGGGCACTTGTAGTTAAATATTATTCTCTCACCTCATTGTAATGTTGTGTTTCAACAGCAGCATTGCCAGTATTTCATTACGGTTATATCCTGCGTAAAAATACTCTTCAATCAGCGTGCACCGTAAGTCAAGTCAAGGATAATTACGTGTACCAGTATTACAAGCTTCTTGCCAAGACATCTAAACCGCACCAGACAGATGACAAATAAACAGAATTATATTTTTTTCTGGAAGAAGAAAAGTCAGTTCAGTTGGGCATTGAAACACGATATAAAACCAGAAAAACAAAAAGGATATTGTCAACAGTAGTTCCATCTTCACCTAGTGATGTATACTGCAAAGACATCTGAAAAACATATAAAAAGTGCTATTACTGACGATTGTTTGAATGTTCTTCCAGAAGGGGGGGTGGGGGGTGCGTACATATTCCCGCTTGCGGTTTTACTTCCTGCATTGTATAAGAACGAGACGATTTTGTTGTGAATGAATTTGTAGAACCCAGCACAGACAGAACACCATTATACATCGAACTCCGAATACATAGAACACCATATGACATTCACAAACCTGGTGAATGCCTTTACACTTGCCTTTCCTATTATTGGATCCAAAATGTCATTTCCTTTCAGTGTACTCAAAATATCACAAAATGGAGGTCAAGCGGATAGCTCTGGCTCACTAATAACAAATGCTCCCTAAACCTGCACATGCGCAGTTGAAAGACCAAAAGGCGACGTCGCGTTTCAAAAGGCGACGTCGCGTTTCGAAAGGCGACGTCGCGTTTCGAAAGGCGACGTCGCGTTTCAAAAGGCGACGTCGCGTTTCGAAAGGCGACGTCGCGTTTCGAAAGGCGACGTCGCGTTTCGAAAGGCGACGTCGCGTTTCAAAAGGCGACGTCGCGTTTTGAAAAGGCGACGGAAACTTGGCATAACATCCCATGATAAATAATCCTTATTGATAGTTGATGAATTATGCAAGCAAACAATCCTCTCTTCTGTCATAAAAATACTGAGTCCACCCATTTAGTGTGTATGATTGTTAGCCAGGGTTATTTTCCGGTCTCTCACAGCAACATGGTGTTTTTTAGCAAATGCGCGAAAAATTATATCACAGTATTAGTGTTTGAATTCCTCAAATTAACAGAGTGAGGGTCTATAAGGAACCATGTATATCTCAGGTCAAATTATTCTTTGCAAATCATTTACTACATTTGCTAGCAGGAGCAAGACTAATGTATTCTTTTGCAATCAGCATTCAGAGTTATTTCAGAAATATAATTTGTAGCTTTAGGGTTGAAGAGATATTTTATCATTGAGTTGCCCCATTTATTTTCCAGGCCATTTTGGTCCGCGGATGACCTGAGCTATGATTCATTTATTTGTAACAAAAAACAGGGACTTTGTGACTATTTCATCTCAAATCGCACGCACGTGTATTTGTTTATACGGAAGTTACAACCACGCATGAACATCGAAAGGCCCAATATTGACCAATCAGCGATCGGCTAACCTTCTGTCTCTATCCGCAAGAAAATATCACAAAATGGAGGTCAAGCGGATAGCTCTGGCTCACTAATAACAAATGCTCCCTAAACCTGCACATGCGCAGTTGAAAGACCAAAAGGCGACGTCGCGTTTCGAAAGGCGACGTCGCGTTTCGAAAGGCGACGTCGCGTTTCGAAAGGCGACGTCGCGTTTCGAAAGGCGACGTCGCGTTTTGAAACGCGACGTCGCCTTTTGAAAACGCGACGTCGCCTTTTAAAAAACACGACGTCGCGTTTCAAAACGCGACGTCGCGTTTCTTTCCTATCTTTTAACATTGCCAAACAAGACGCGGGTGAAACACGACGTCGCCTTTTGAAAACGCGACGTCGAGTTTCGTTGTGTCGAGTTTTACAATGCAAAAACATAGGAAAGAAACGCGACGTCGCGTTTTAAAAGGCGACGTCGTGTTTTCCAAAAGGCGACGTCGTGTTTTAAAAACGCGACGTCGCGTTTCGAAACACGACGTCGCGTTTCGAAACGCGACGTCGCGTTTCAAAAGGCGACGTCGCGTTTTGAAAAGGCGACGGAAACTTGGCACAAATAGAACACCATAGCATCCCGACCGAGTTCATGGCTGACATATTGTACATATCATGGAGAGATGGAGCAATGCTTAGATCTGGATGATGTTCAGTTATATAGTTCTCCAAACAGGAGACCACCTACCAAGATTTTTCAATTATATGCTTTTCAGAGAAATGTTGTCCAGCCACACGTTGCGTGGTTGAAGCTTTCAAATTGGAATTACTCTCGGGTGGTGTGTAACATATGTAGTGTCCAGTCAAAAGATACGCTCAGCTAAATATTGATTGTATTACACAACATTCTGCACACAGGTCATTATCGGTCATTTACTGATGATACAACTTTTCGTGACTTTTACAGTTATCAATGGTCGAACTGTGTGTTGAAAAATGTATTTCCAATGACCTCTGGTATTTGTCAATTGTATAATATACCCAACTCAATTTTTAAAGCTGCATTTCACAAAGCATATAGCAAAACAATTATTTAGTCGTACCGTACTTAAGGAGTTTATGAAAATTCCGTTTATTTGGACAAACACTATAACACGTGAAGACATTACATGATTAAAACTGTCAAAAAGTGACATTGTTACATCCCAACATGGGATGACATGATTGTTACATTTCAACATGGGATGACATAATTGTTACATTTCAACATGGTATGACATAATTGTTATATTTCAACACGGGATGGCATAATTGTTACATTTCAACTTGGGATGGCATAATTGTTACATTTCAACATGGGATGACATAATTGTCACATTCCAACAGGGGATGACATGATTTTAACACGTGGAAACAAGGGAAATGTGCCATTTGCAATCATGGTTAATCTCCCATATATCTCAGCTTGGTGTCAGGAATTATTTTAGCCCTGTATGCAAATATCATCTCACAAAAGTAGATGTTACCAGTCGAAGTGTCTTTATAAAACGTATACAAATAGACAAAGAGATACGTTTTTAATTTCATGCATGGAAGCGAAATAAAACATGCAAATTATCATATCTCGTAATACCGAGGTGAACGTTATTTTCAATAACTAACTCTGGGTTTGTTTACTGCTTAGAATAATGGCTGTGGTGAATTAGTGCAGATATAAACTCCAGAACACTTCTACTAATCTCTTAAGTTTTAGTATGTTTTCGGTGCAAATATGGCTGAAGTATGGCAAACGTACACGTCAGGAACGAAGGGAAGTAAGTATGGAAATGTGGAATGTGGTGACCTGGACAAATCGACTACCACTAGCTATGCCCCCCTCGCTGGACAGGATAACTTGCAACAGACTTACATCCAAATGTATTATTTATACATACGGTACTTTGTCATCCAGATATATAAGTCCGTTAAACATGGAGGTGAAATGAACACCGGCTTTAGTAAAATTTATATCCTATATCAGCTAAAATAATGTGTGAAAGATTTATAAATAATTATTTTAATTGCTAGATATACATATCTCTAGTTGTGTATTTTTTTGGATATAAATTTCTTCAATATATATATATATCCTCGAGCAATGTTCTCGTATTTATATATCCGACATAGCGTATCTTGCTGATATATAAATAATTCAAATTGTGTTGTTGGAGATATATATATATCCTGTCATCGCCAAAGTTCTGATATATAAATCCTGAAATGAGAAAGTTCGGGATATATAAATCCTGTTGAAACACGCTAATGAGCTGCGATACGTTTTATCCAAAGTCGCGGAAGTCACGCGAGGCCTCCCCAAATCTTAAGCCCGGTGCACACGGGCTAGCTATCTTTCAGCGCGCACGATGAGCAAAAGGTTCACGGAATTGATTTCAGTTCCCGCGAAACGCCTTCTTTAAGATCATGTGATCTTTCATGTGACAACTAACATAAATAGAGATATATATATCTAGCAATCTAAAATAGGTATTTATAAATCTTTCACACATTATTTTCGCTGATACAGGAAATAAATCTTACTAAACTCAGTGTTTATTTCACCTCCATGTTTAACGGATTTATATATCTGGCTGATAAATACCAGATATTTATAAATAAATATATTGAATAAGAAAGTGACAAAAGGCGCCTCATACTAGTGTAAATAGAGGATATCATCGTCTTCACTGTGTTTAGTGCAGATTCCACGTAGCATGTACTTTTGTGCTATGATGTATGTGATCAGGGCTACATACAAATTGGTAAAAGGCAAAGTTCATTGGCAAGGCATTTGGTGAGATTAACCCTATGTAAGAGATTGCGAGAAAGCGTGTCTGGAGACCAATATGCATGCGTCTATGGATAGACCATGGGTCTGCTATTCGGCCACCAAATTTCGTAAAATCCTCAACCCAAATCACTTATATCTATATATTTTCTGAAAGAGCATTATTTTATGACACAGCACTGATATGTTATATAAAATTAAAGCTGTAACATTGTCAAAGTCGGCCCAATTTCCAGAAAAATCTGCAAGAGCGATTTCAGTAAATTTCTGTGTCGTGTTCCCAGGTCGGGTGCCAACATGAAAGGGCAAAAATATGTGGAGGTCGACCTACTGGTTGTCAGATTTTTCCACCATAACTGAGTCAAGATTTTTACGCACAGCCAAGGGCATAATTGAGGCAGGACAAAATGTACACCATGACCACGTTCACTGTAGTAGACGAGCCCAATCATCTATCCGTATATGTGCGTTTGCAGAGCTGACAAATTATGCTAGGATGGTATAAAAGTAGGCGATAAGCCAAGGCCCTGAAAATGCTCTAGTTTACATTTTAATTCACACATTCACACATCAAGAAATTGCTCACTATATTTTTCTGATAATAGGTACCTAAATACACCTTTCCAGATAGGGTGGACATTCTGGAGGTGGGCAACTACGGAGATACGTCGCACTGGACACATGTGGGGAAACGCCTTATTTTCGGGGGTAGAGATGTTCAAATGATTCTATGTTTCTTTATTTATCATTTTAAATTGATATATTGGCATAACCACAATATAGCCGGTTTTTGTGGATACATCTCTAAAAAGGATGTGTATCCACATTTTTTTCTAGAGGTTAAAACGATTTTTGTAAAATGGGGATACGCATCCTATATAAGAGATGTATCCACACTGTATCCACATTTATATAATTTCCATTCTTATTTAATCTGTGAGAAAACGAATCTACTAAGAGTACATCCAGACAAGAAAATCTTCACACATCGCAAACGCCGACAAGTTCAGCAAATTCGCCATTCTCCTTACGCTCATACTATTCAGCTTGTATGATTGACGTCCCTACTCTCCATGTTCCTCCCACTGATTCACATCGCATATTTCGCGCCTCTTGGCCGTAAGGGGGCGCTCTGCACAGGCCAACCACCAATGACCAATGAATATCTTGGCAATATGAGTGGTCTCCCTTTTCAAACGTTCATATGTCGTTAACGGTAAAACTAACAATAAACGGACGGAAAAACAGCTCTAATTACGTTAATTTCTGAGTTAAGAGTGAACAGATTTTTGGATAACTTCCTTCATTGTTTAGTAAGGTTCATCAACTGATTGCAAACATTTGTTCACTGATACCTTCAAATAATTAACAAATAAATCCCTGTAAATGTTGTTAATATCCCACTGATAAGACCACGCTTTATCGTCATGAGTATATAGGGAAATCAAGCTGCCTAGAATGGTAACGTAAAATCACCGTTCAATTGTTTCAGATTTTGAATTGAATGTTGACTGTAATAAAGACGGGGAAAGTTCCTTTGAGAGATGCGGTAAGAGGGCGTGTCGCTGTCAAAATATTGGCATGGCTTCCACATTACGTAAGAGTCGTGATCTCACTATCATGAAGGCATGACGTAATTTCGATCACGTGAGGTAGTTAGCCAATCGTGGTTAGTATGAGGAATCTGGTTATCTCCGAGCAATTACGGCACGGCGATTGGGTAACCAGATAAAGCGCCCCCTTACGGCCAAGAGGCGCGAACTTGGCGATGTGAATCAGCGGGGGGAACAAGGAGAGTAGGGACGTCAGTGATACAAGCTGTTTATCAACGTACATTCTCCTACTCGACGATCCTTTTTCTAACAACCCTTAAAAGATACTGTCATACAGTGTTATTTTAAATTTAAATAATCACGGTTTCACAGAAATGCCGAATTATTTTTTAAATTCATATGGATGGGAAAGAAAAACTATAAATCTAGAAAACGAGCCGATCTTGTTTACAGTTTCATTGAATTCGTAGTCGTGTAGAAAGTGTGCTGATTGGTTGAATAACGTGTGGGCGGAGCCAATATGTACTGTTCAGCCAATCAACTTCACGATTACTTTACTCGGGGAAATTCAGATTTGGGATGAAGTTTATCGTGCGACGGGATCGAGATATCGTATCTCTTTTCCATCCATACCAGCAAAAGGAAAACACGCCAGGTTTTTATTCTTTGTAACCATAATCAGATATGTTATAAGAGTTTTGGGCAAAACTGTCAGTCGTTCCTATTTCGTTTTGTTCATGAAGATCGACGGAGAAGACCCGTCAGACATGTCCAAAAAACTTTAAATTTCTACCAGAGATTTGCCGCAATTTCATTCAGTTCTCATGCTGATAATTGATCAAGTAAGGTGGAAGTAAAAATAGAGCTGTCGATACCAGAGAAGTTACATTTATTTCTGCAAGAAATATGAAGTTGACATCTATTAAAATATGAAAGCAGGAATCCACAAAAAGGATACCAAAATCATGTATCTGAGTCTGAGGGACCTAGAGTGGAAATCTTCGACATCCACAAAAGCTGCTGTTTTTACTGTATATATGCAGCTGTTAAGTGATCAGTTCTCGCGATTTTTATATACCTTAGTAGTATAGAAAAGACGGAAAAGGTCGTATTGACCCCTTTGCACTTAAATGACCTCAAAAATTAGCATATGACCTATGCGACAGCCAATCAGAAGCGAGTATTTTGACAAAACTACCCCAACACAGAAGAGTTCCAATGGGGAGGTAACTCTTGATGCACTTTTGTGGTTTTTGTCAAAATGCCGGATTATCTTCCCTGATTCGAACATTTGCATATTAAATCTATACGAGAAAATGCCTGTATGGGGTATGGATGATCCGATGGGGTCGTATGAGGTATCAAAGTGAAGCTTATGTAAGGGAGCATCTGAGGGGCTGGGTGTGGGTTGAAATAGCGGCATTCTGCGCATGCGCGGTGGCCAAAGGGTATGGAAATAGACTTTTGGGATGTAGGGGAGCCACTCATGGTCCAATGGGGTCGAGTGAGGTATCAAAGTGAAGCATTCGTGAAGGGGCATCTGATGGGCTGGGTGCGGAGTTGAAATAGCGGCATTCTGCGCATGCGCGGTGGCCAAAGTGTATGGAAATAGACGTTTTGGAGCTAGGGGAGCCCCTAATGGTCCGATGGGGTCGAGTGAGGTATCAATGTGAAGCATTCATGAAGGGGCATCTGACTGGACTAGGGGCTCGAGCGTTGTCACCAGTCTGCGCATGCGCAAACAGGGAATTGTGGGAAAAGGGTATGGAAATACACGTTTTGGGGTCTGGCTGGGCCACTAGTGGGCCGATTGGGTCGAGTGAAGTATTAATGTGAAGCTTATGTGAGGGGGCATCTGACTGGACTAGGGGTTCGGGTATTGTCACCAGTCTGCGCATGCGCAAACAGGGAATTGTGGGAAAAGTCTATGGAAATACACGTTTTGGGCTCTAGGGGAGCCGTAGTGGGCCGATGGAGTCGAGTGAAGTATTAATGTGAAGCTTATGTGAGGGGGCATCTGACTGGACTAGGGGTTCGGGTATTGTCACCAGTCTGCGCATGCGCAAACAGGGAATTGTGGGAAAAGTCTATGGAAATACACGTTTTGGGCTCTAGGGGAGCCCCTAGTGGGCCGATGGAGTCGAGTGAAGTATTAATGTGAAGCTTATGTGAGGGGGCATCTGACTGGACTAGGGGTTCGGGTATTGTCACCAGTCTGCGCATGCGCAAACAGGGAATTGTGGGAAAAGGCTATGGAAATACACGTTTTGGGCTCTAGGGGAGCCCCTAATGGGCCGATGGAGTCGCATGAGGTATCAATGTGTAGCCTATGTGAGGGGGCATCCACCTGGGCTAGTGGCTCGAGCGTTTTCACCATTCTGAGCATGCGCAGACAGGGAATTGTGGGAAAAGGGTATGGCCATAGACGTTTTGGGCTCTAGGGGAGCCCCTAGTCGTCCGATGGAGTCGTATGAGGTATCCATGTGAAGCCTATGTGAAGGGGCATCTGCCTGGATTAGTATCACGTGCAACTGATGTCATTCTGCGCATGCGCAGTAGACCAAGCGTATGGAAATACACGTTTTGGGGTCTAGGTGGGCCACCATTGGGCCAATGGAGTTGAGTGAGGTATCAATGTAAAGCCTATGTGAGGGAGCATCCGCCTGAACTAGTGTGTCGTCCGTGTTGAACATTCTGCGCATGCGCAGACAGAGAATTGTGGGAAAAGGGTATGGAAATAGACGTTTTGGGGTCGAGGTGGGTCACTATTGGTCCTATGGAGTCGTATGAGGTATCCATGTGAAGCACACGTGAGGGGGCATTTCACTGGACTAGTGGCCCGGGCGTTGTCACCATTCTGCGCATGCGCAGACAGGGAATTGTGAGCAACGCCCGCCAACGCCAAGCTCAACGCTTCAACGCTCTGGTGAATTAGCCCAAAAGCTCCGATTTTCATGGAATTGTCACTAATTCATTGGGAATGCAGTGACACCCGTCAACGTTCGTCGGTACGCCCTAACATAACGCCTTGACGCCATGATGTAGATAGATGAGAACAACAACAACAACAACAACAAGGATGAGAGAACAACAACAACAACAAGTTTTTTCATATAATTTATTTTCCCCTCCATCATAACATACCCACGCTGTGGGAGCCGTGTTGGGTTTGTTTACAATTCAAGAAGTCTGTTCTCACTCACTCACTCACTCACTCACGCACACTCACTCACTCACTCACTCACTCACTCACTCACTCACTCACTCACTCACTCACTCACTCACTCAATTTCCACCACACTCACTCACCTCACCTCACTCGTCAGTCGTTAGTGTCCATGCGTTAAGATGCAAGCGTTAGGGGGACGCCTTCACTCACTCACCACCTCACTCACTCACCTCATCATGCACACCCTCACTCTAGCTCACCTCTATCACTTCTCACCAGCCTCCCCGCTCACCTCACCCCGACCACGCAGACCTCACCTCACTCACTCACTCTCACTCACTCACTCTTTCACTCACTCACCGTCGTCAGTGCGTCCATGCGTTAAGACGGGCGTTGGGGACGCCTCACTCACTCACTCACTCACTCACTCTCACTCTCACTCTCACTTACTCACTCACTCACTCACTCACTTACCACTCACTCACTCACACTCACATGTGTGGGGCGCGCCCTCAGCCAATCAGAAGCGAGTATTTTGATTCGGTGCATTATAGGACATATCCAAGATGGCGGCGTCTGCCTTCTGGTTCAAGATGGCGGCACGTCCGCTGTCGAAAACTGACCATTTTGTCGGAATGTGGTCATCTGGTGTCGAAAACTGGACCTTGTATGCCTGTACCCTATAGCCCAGCGTCCAATATATATATGGAATGATGAGGGTCACGACTTAATCTCTATATGTACAGACACCACCACACACCAATAATACCACCATACACACACACACACACACACACACACACACCCGCACACACATACCACCAACACCACCACCAACGCCACCAACGACACCACCAACGCCACCATCAACGCCACCAACGCCACCACCAACGCCACCAACAACGCCACCAACGCCACCACCGGGCGTGGTAGCTCCCGTGTGGCAGAGCTCTTGGATCGGAGCTCTCGGAGCTCAAAGCTTGCGGCGCTCGGAAATGAAGTAATCGCAGGCATGCGCGTGTACCTGTGCTGCACCCTCGGAGCTCCGGAGCTCTTGGAGCTCGGAGCTCCGGAGCTCTTGGAACTCGGAGCTCGGAGCTCCGGAGCTCTTGGAGCTCGGAGCTCCGGAGCTCTTGATCCTGCGCTACTCGGAAGTGACGTCATCGTACGCAGGCACACACACACACATACCTGTTGCACCCACACCCTAGTGTACCCTATGCCCTACGGGCTATAGGGTACACGGTGCACCGCGTAAGTGTGTGTGTGTGCCTGCGTACGATGACGTCACTTCCGAGTGGCGCGGGATCAAGAGCTCCGGAGCTCCGAGCTCCGAGTTCCAAGCGCTCCGGAGCTCCGAGCTCCAACAGCTCCGGAGCTCCGAGGGTGCAGCACAGGTACACGCGCATGCCTGCGATGACGTCATTTCCGAGCGCCGCAAGCTTTGAGCTCCGAGAGCTCCGATCCAAGAGCTCTGCCACACGGGAGCTACCACGCCCGGTGGTGGCGTTGGTGGCGTTGTTGGTGGCGTTGGTGGCGTTGGTGGTGGCGTTGGTGATGGCGTTGGTGGCGTTGATGGTGTCGTTGGTGGCGTTGGTGGTGGCGTTGGTGGCGTTGGTGGTGGCGTTGGTGGTGGTGTTGGTGGTATGTGTGTGTGTGTGTGTGTGTGTGTGTGTGTGTGTGTGATGGTATTATTGGTGTGTGGTGGTGTCTGTACATATAGAGATTAAGTCGTGTCCCTCATCATTCCATATATATATTGGACGCTGGGCTATAGGGTACAGGCATACAAGGTCCAATTTTCGACACCAGATGACCACATTCCGACAAAATGGTCAGTTTTCGACACTGGACGTGCCGCCATCTTGAACCAGAAGGCAGACGCCGCCATCTTGGATATGTCCTATAATGCAGCGAGTCAAAATACTCGCTTCAGATTGGCTGAGGGCGCGCCCCACACATGTGAGTGTGAGTGAGTGAGTGGTGAGTGAGTGAGTGTGTAAGTAAGTGAGAGTGAGTGAGTGAGGCGTCCCCAATGCCCGTCTTAACGCATGGACGCACTAACGACGGTGAGTGAATGAGTGAGTGAGTGAGTGAGTGAGTGTGAGTGAGTGAGTGTGCGTGAGTGAGTGAGTGAGTGAGTGAGTGAGTGAGTGAGTGAGTGAGGTGTCCCCAACGCCCGTCTTAACGCATGGACGCACTAACGACGGTGAATGAGTGAGTGAGTGAGTGAGTGAGGCGTCCCCAACGCCCGCCTTAACGCATGGACGCACTAACGACGGTGAGTGAGTGCGTGAGTGAGTGAGTGAGTGAGTGAGTGAGTGTGTGAGTGAGTGAGTGAGTGAGTGAGTGAGACTTCTTGAATTGTAAACAAACCCAACGCGGCTCCCCCAGCGTGGGTATGTTATGATGGAGGGGAAAATAAACTATATGACAAACTTGTTGTTGTTGTTCTCTCATCCTTGTTGCTGTTGTTGTTGTTGTTCTCATCTATCAACATCATGGCGTCAAGGCGTTATGTTAGGGCGTACCGACGAACGTTGACGGGTGTCACTGCATTTCCAATGAATTAGTGACAATTGCAGAAAATCGGAGCTTTTGGGCTAATTTACCAGGGCGTTGAAGCGTTTAGGTTGGCGTTGGCGGGCGTTGCTCACAATTCCCTGTCTGCGCATGCGCAGAATGGTGACAACGCCTGGGCCACTAGTCCAGTCAAATGCCCCCTCACGTGTGCTTCACATTGATACCTCATACGACTCCATAGGACCAATAGTGACCCACCTCGACCCCAAAACGTCTATTTCCATACCCTTTTCCTACAATTCTCTGTCTGCGCATGCGCAGAATGTTCAACACGGACGACACACTAGTCCAGGCGGATGCTCCCTCACATAGGCTTTACATTGATACCGCACTCAACTCCATTGGCCCAATGGTGGCCCACCTAGACCCCAAAACGTGTATTTCCATACGCTTGGTCTACTGCGCATGCGCAGAATGACATCAGTTCCACGTGATACTAAACCAGGTAGATGCTCCTTCACATAGGCTTCACATGGATACCTCACTCGACCCAATCGGCCCACTAGGGGCTACCCTAGATCCCAAAACGCCTATTTCCATACCCTTTTCCCACAATTCCCTCTCTGCGCATGCGCAGACTGGTGACCACGCCCGAGCCACTAGCCCAGGCAGATGCCCCTTCATGTGTGCTTTACATGGATACCTCATACGACTCCATCGGCCCATTAGGGGCTCCCCTAGAGCCCAAAACGTGTATTTCCATAGCCTTTTCCCACAATTCCCTGTTTGCGCATGCGCAGACTGGTGACAACGCCCGAACCACTAGTCCAGGCAGATGCCCCTTTACGAATGCTTGACATTAATACTTCACTCGACCCAATCGGCCCAATAGTGGCTCCCCTAGCCCCAAAACGTCTATTTCCATACACTTTGGCGATCGCGCATGCGCAGAATGACGCTATTTCAACCCCGCACCCAGCCCATCAGATGCCCCTTTACGAATGCTTCACTTTGATACCTCACTCAACTCCATCGGACCATTCCTGGCTCCCCTAGTTCCAAAACGTCTATTTTCATACCCTCTGGCCACCGCACATGCGCAGAATGCCGCTATTTCAACCCCAGCCCCTCAGATGCTCCCTTACATAAGCTTCACTTTGATACCTCATACGATCCCCTCGGATCATCCATACCCCATACAGACATTTTCTCGTATAGATTTAATATGCCAATATTCGAATCAGGGAAGATAATCCGGCATTTTGACAAAAACCACAAAAGTGCATCAAGAGTTACCTCCCCATTGGAACTCTTATGTGTTGACCAAGTACCCCCTTCAATTGTACCCGGAGGAACTCAAAACTTGGCACACAGCCAAGGCTGATGCAATCCAGTACATGTCCGTACATGCCTTGAACTGGTGGCGCCCCCTGTCGGATTCTTTAGGGAAATCACGAGTTACCCCTCAAGTTTAAGTGCAAAGAGGTCAATGGAACCTTTTCGGGTTGTATACTACTACTCGCACTCTCCATTACAACCCGAATTTAGATAGAAATTTCCAAGGGAAAAGTCACAGTTCATACTTTGCACATACCTTTTATCCAATAAATGATGTTTGTTGAACATACCTGCTGCATTGATTTTAATTATTTACTGCAACAAAAAGATGTATTTCATGTAACTCGACAAATATGGTTGAAACAATTTTCTTAACAACGTTAACCGAACATGAGATACACGGCATTTGATAGGCCAATATCGCTGTCCGCATTCCATGGAATTTGTGATGACCGTAGCAACCAGTGCATTGACCAATCAAACGAGTCGTACTTGTTACGTTTCGGAAAACGTTGTTAAGAGAATTTCAAACAAGATGGCGAGTGATTTACCTTCACTCCGTGTTAGAAGAATGGGGTATATATAACAATATGACAATAGTGAGTATATAGAGTTTTATTTGTTACTACACCGACACAAAGGTCAGTTGTGATTCATTTATCAATGAATAACTAACTGTGGGCCAGAGATCATCCATCCATACTGACTCCATATTACTATAGTATATGCGGTATATATAACAACAGCATGAGAAGGGCGAGTACACTACACATACATATCATTTTAATCATTACAAAGACAAATTGGTGACTGATGACAACCCATCCATTACTGACCCTTATCAAATGCCTTTGTCCTGCACTTTAGTATCGATGACATCCAGCAGATCTCAAGAATTTTATTAGCTTTATATACCAAATAAACGATTTTCATGCCGACCCGTCAGCCAACTCCCCCCTCCCCCCCTTCGGCAGAAAAGCACGGTCGATCCTGTGTAGAGGTCTGGCTTGTCTCGCTGTCTGCACTCGGGCAGGACTGGCGCACTGGTTTCTCGTTGACCTCCCTGGTTCCACACGGTGTTACACAGAATATTCTCATTTCAAATAAAATCGGCATTCGCCCTTGATTTCGTTCATGTCTACCCAGAGTTCCCTGTCGTTGAATTAAGTTGTTTTTCATGTTTTCTCTTCAACTTTGGTGCGACATTTTCATGATATGACCCCAATTTCGAGTTGAACTGAGGAATGTGTTTTATTTTCCGCGCAAGTTCGTGTTGCACTCTGCTCTGGCCCTGCACTGTCGAACTGCAGTCACGTCGTGCATGTGTAGGTGCACGCGTACGTGACGAGTCGGTCCCATTATCGCCATTGCGGGTATTTCTTATTCATTTTATGCCTATTTGTGTTTTATTTCCTGTCAAAATCTGGTCATCATAAGGCATAATAACATACAAATCTTCTCAAATATTTAGCTTGTTTTTCTTTGGCGCACAAACCTTGCGGAGGTTTGGTCAATTGCCTCATCACTGTGACCACGGTGACATGTATTTGTGCGCTGTGACGTCATTTTCCATATCATCACAGTGATGATATATTTGATATCATCACTCCGTGAAAATATCGCTTTTATTTGATTGATAATTTTCACTATCTCATCGCCAAGTATATAATAATATGAAGTATCCACACGGGCCCTAGCACCGGATTAAGCGGAATTAGATGCACTAGCTCGGGAGCTGTGATGATAGATCAACTCAAATATATAACTCATCTAATGGATGAGCATCGAGGACGTCAGATGGAGCAAACTCCCCAACATGGGTAAACCTGGTAAATGCAAGAATACCCAGAAAAACTAATCCGTAATGCCGAACGTAGCACGGCTTACATTTCCCACCAAAACAATAAACCTACATATACATGTATTTATCGAATGGCATGTACAGAGGTACAGAAGACAAAAAGCTTTCACCACAAAACAATTAAATTTCTCCAACAAAGGTCTAAAAACTGGCCTTATCGGCACTCAGCCAATTATAACCCGATAACCTCTTTATGTATCTGTACAGTGCAACAGAGATACGGCAACACGATTCATTCAAGCAGTCACCTTATGACAAGCAGACCATATTGATAAATTATCTCCCGTTAATTTCTCGCGGGCACGAGACAGGCCGTTGTCTTCTGGGTCATACATTATACCTGTCACTGTTCACTTTCCTCTCATTAGTGAATGGAATACAACACCTGGCAATGCCAATTTTAATCTCAAAATTTGTGTTATAGTTTACCTCGTTCGCCTTGAAATAATTGCACTGAGATATATATTGGTACATTTCGAAAAAAAATCTTACTGTACGTAGTGTACGATCCCGATTGTGGCATGTTTTCCAAATTTAGATATAATCTCATCTTTACTTTCGTCAATATTCTTGTACGATTCACTAGATCCCACGCTGGAACACACCATGGTAAGTCTAGATGAAATGTGACAATGCATGCAGTGACACCAGCAAACGATATCACGTTTTCATATCCAGTAGACACGTATAACATACATGCATGTCATGTTTCTCTTATACAAATCATGAAAGCCAGCTGTTGTTTCGCAAATATTTTGGGGCAATTGAAGACACCTCAGCTGCTGATAATATATTGACCAGATTGATTGAAATAACGCGGATTTTCACCTATGTTGATCATGGGTTGACTTATTTACACAGATGCGTCATCAAATCTTCTTTTTTTTTATTATTATTATTTTTTTTTTTTTATATAGAATCATTTATTTGCACAAATATCCCACAGGTGGCAATTACACACAGGATACAAACATACCAGTAGTGATAACAGCTATGTCCGTAGATACAGACCGATATAAACCTGTCTAGTATATATTGACAGATACGGATGTGCCGTGTATAGTATATTATAGAGAAACAGATGCTACTCCCCGATAAAGAGCAAATGTATTCAAGAACTCTGCACGGATGATACCTCTACAACAAGGCTCAAGTCAGTGGCCTACCTAGAAGGGTATATTATAAACATAATGAGTATTACTCGTTAGTTAACGTTAGTTGACAATGCGATTAATATAAGTAGAGAAGCACTCCGCTGTATACAATGCTAGAGCTTGGACAATAACTGGATTCTGCGACCGCATCATTGCCCATAGATTGAATACCCGGGGATACATTCTGTAACTTGGAAAATAAAACCGTTCTTCTATCAAGTTGACGCCTACACTCAAGTAAAAATGTGTATAACATTTATGCACATTCGAAATTACTAACAAAACAAACATATCAATCTTTATACAAAAATTGCATAATTCTATGTGCCTGTATATTGTACCACTATTACCTAGATATATTTTGTTATTTTTAATCCTATCTTAACCAAATCTTCTATAAATAAACTGACATCAATTTTTATTCAAATTCTCTCTCCTTTGGTCTCATTCAAAGGAATAGCAGGGGTGTGATCTGACCTCCAATATTCAGTCGTCGTCCATGATATAAATTCCTCGTCAATAACCGAAATACCTATTTTGTAAGACAGCACCATTTCTAACTGTGTATATGAAATCAAAATATAAATACAAAAGTTGATTTCATTCAAGAGAAAACTGATCAACAGATTTCAATGATGTTAGCAAGATCTCATGATCGTCTTTCCGTCATGATTCCGTCATGATTTCCATCATAGCTCTAGATTTGTATCTAATACCGCTTATGCCGGTGCTAGGGGCCGTGTGGTCATAACATCCAAGTTGCCACATGAACAGGTGCAATAACAGCGTACCTGAGATACAACACATATCACGAATGGTTAAATTCTTGGTGTGTGCTTTAAAACAGCTTGACCAGAAGGCTATACTGTGAAGTCATGTGGCTCTGTCAGTATGTCGCCACCTCTTCTCACTTCCCTTATATGTGTTGTAATTTACATAAAATCCTCATCACTAACCATAATTGCCTCCTTTACTTCATTAAGTTTACGGTCTATTAGTGCTGACACCCGAAAAATAAGTAACGCGTGGAAACAAGTCTTCAAACATTTCAATTCTATCTATACCATCCAATATGCTACGTCTGTCTGTCGTGTACTCCTCAAAAATCGCTCGCTCTGGAGACACAAACTCTTGTTCGGGAGATTGACATTGGCATACTTCTGTCTTCAATGCTTCGGATGCCCTGCAGGACTCCGCCTATAAAATATACTTAACAAGTAGCTGATGGAAATTCCTCATTTACTTCCCCAAATTCTAACCTGACTTTTTACCACGGAAGCTAAATTTTGAGGCATGGATTTTTTATCAACAACTGTTATGGCCATGAACACCCGAAATATAGTTTGTTCATTTTGAGGTGGGCTTTATCATGATAATGACAGCTATATAGCTCAGACATTAAATAAGCTGCTGTTTCTACATTGTTAGTTACCTCTAGCCACGTTTCACCCATGGAAAATGCGTCCAATTTTTTTTTCAACAAACTATACATGTAGCTGTAGAACTGAAATACCATTCGCAGCCGTACGTTGGGCACTACCTATGGGCTTATAATACAGAATAGTCACAATCAAGGCACGACTGAGATACATACTCTGGAAAACGACTTGGAAATTCATTTGGATAAAGAATAATGATCTGATTAAGATTGTATATAACGAATATCTCAATGTCTGCTGATATTGAAAACTCTTGACCGTTTCTCTGTTGAGGGAAAAAAACCCAGCTTTTATTATTTTTATTTCATTCTCATTTGGAATTTGTGCTAACTGTCATACCAAATAGGTCTTTGGATTATCGGCGCGGAAATTCTTTTATGGAGGACGGCTGAATATTAAATGGTGAATCTGTCTCCTGATATTCGTTCAAATGAGACGGGATGAGGGAGGATTGACTGAAATTTTATGGAAGTTTATTCATAAAAGATTTGATGAGACAGTCGCATCATGATCTACATAGGTGAAAATCCGTGTTATTTCAATTAATCTGGTCGATATGTTACGAGCAGCTGAAATATCTTCAACTGCACTAAATATACGAAATATGTCTTTCGATTATTGACGCGGAAATATTAAAAATCTTAAATGTCCCACTATACGCTTTGAAACTGCATACAGTCATTGATTTGGCTCCTCTCACGTCTAGAAATGTTTCCCTATGAAACTCCATTGTAGTGTTCAAAAAAGAACGTTATTATATATCCAAAGTAAAACTGTATGATAAACACCAGCTTTAGGCGGGGTGACAAATACTGATATTTGCCCGCCCGGATACTGACTCGCTTACGTCATCAGTTCGATGAAATGTTATGAAGTAGGTCATCCAGGTGTTCGCCAAACTACTTGCCATTAAGCAGACGACTGAAGCACACAAGTGTTAATAAACTGTCAGTGTCGCTCCAATCGAAATACATCAAAAATCAGATAAATTTCTCTTTCTAATAGTAATGGTTTTTTTTCTTAGTGGTCATATTTGCTGTATGTGACAAATTATACTTTTGAACTGGAATAACTTTGTTCATTGTTTCTTTTCCTAAACTTTGTAAAAGTTAGCTTATGAATGAACCACACTGACTCCTGGACTCATTCTCAAAGAGAGCCGTGTCTACCCGCGGCAGACCAAAGCGACTCTCATGTAAACTGGTGACATTTTTGAATCTCCAATCTCAAAGCGAGGCAGCATGACATCATTCTCAAAGCGAGTCGTGTCTACCCGCGAACTACTTCCTGTATTAGATAACTCGCTTTCACGGCCAAGTATACATACCGACAATAATTTGTTCGCGATTGATATGCTCCGAAACGATTGATATGCTCCGAAACGGAAAGAGTCATTTCCCAATTATATAGCCCACGTTATGTTTAGCAATTCGCTTCTAACTCGGCGGAGTCAGCAGGTCAGTGACAAGCCAGATAATCATACGCCGCCTACTCACCCCCCAAATTTTGGGGGGATGGCTCCCATTTACGCGTGAGACTCTTTCTCGCAGTAGGGAGTCTCGCGAGACGAGAATGTCCTGGACTGCGAGCACTAGAGCGTAGTAGCCCACAATGCATTGCTTTCATTCATATGCTAATTATCATTGTATTCATACGCGTGTAATTAAATCAAGCCCTCCATGTACAAACAAGGACATTGGATGTACAAAAGAACAGAAAACATTTCTAAAATTGATGAAATTTAATTTTATTATTTCTCTTTACGGATTAGAGAACTCGCAAGCTCGGGCATCTGCACTGCGACCTCGGACCGAATATATTCCAATATCAGGCATTATTAATCAACTATCAATGATATGAATCCAGTACAAGGAAATCTGCCTGCTTGATATGACCCCAAACCGGGCCAATATGAGGAAGGCGGGCCAATACGGAAAAACAGGTCCAATACGGGAAAACAGGGCCAATATGGGCTGGGCCAATATGACTTTCAACATGGCGACGCTGATGATGAACGATCCTCGATTCGCGATTCGCAGTTATTCACATATGGATAGAACCGATATAATTTATGCGGACGAAACACCTGTAAAGTGATGTTGAAAACTAGGGTCTTCATAGCATGATACATCTTTGATCCTCAAATTGGGACTGGATTTGGACCAAATTTGCGCCAGATTATAAGGTTGTATTTTGCGGCACCGTTCTTATCAAATAAAATTAGTATTTCATCTGCTTGTATCTTTTTGACTCCGTTTCATACGTTGAAGACCCGCGCCCAGGTTGAAGATGATCGGCCTATTCACCGTCCCGATTGTCGCCGTCGTTTCCGATAGCGTTACTGTACAGGGGACCGACTTTCCGACGATAATGGCACTTCAGAAAGCACATATAATAATAATCGTAGGAAATAGGCCTATTGTGAAGGAAGAAATACATATTCCGATTTGGGGGGAGTCGCTGTACTAAAATATTCCTTGATGCATGTCTTATGGTCGATGAAAAAAATTGTAGGTGAGTTAATTAATAAAAATGTCATTAACCAAGTGTGTTCATATTGGTCTGGTTATAGGTCCTCGGTCAGCCGTATTGGCCCTCGGCCTGCGGCCTCGGGCCAATAGGGCAGACCTCGGACCTATAACCAGGCCAATATGAAAATACTTGGTTAATAACATAATAGTATTTCTATAATATTGGCCCACAGAATTAAGCTAATTACGGTTAACAATTATGATCAATGATACGGATTTGATATTTTTGGATCATCATGCCTTGCCGATATAACTGAAAACTTTTGATCGATGCTGTGTTGCAGGAACGTAGCATATGTTCATGAATACAATGATTGTTTTGAATTACGTTTTAATGCTGTTATATAAATAGGTCTTTGGATTATGAGCGGGGAAATTCTTTAATGGACGACGACTGAATATTGAATGACGGACTAGACGCCTGCATTTATTGGAAAAAGCTAGTACAGTTTATGAAGGCTTATCACCTTCCACTCTAGCTTCAGCTATCAGTAAGTAGAATATAGCATCTCGCAATATCAACGTCGATCTCAAAACATGTGTTATACCTCGATCGCGCCAAAATAACTGAGCTGAGATACAGTGTGATACGCTACATTAAAATCTGACAATATTCTGTTTCGGGAATATCGTGGTCTCGTATCCAGTTGAGACGATCCAGATACGCTTTCATTTGTTCTCCCGCATATAAGTATCTACAGATCTATTGAAAATAATGACGCATGTTTTTCTTCGTTACGTCTGTGGGGGAGGGGGAGGGGGGGGGGGGTTCTAACGTGCTACAATTCAAAAGTATACAATTCAAGGGGAGGATGAAACACGTAACAACCAAGCAAAGTGCGAAAACAGCTGTAGACCTCTTCAGACAAATATCATCTTCCATATGAATGCTTTTTCACTTACATGCAATTGCTTGAACATCAAAGAAAACAGAACCAGAAAGGTGTCTCTCCTGTTTTATTCATTCTCCCATCGGCTCTAATATAGGCAAACGATATTTCCTTTCATATGAGATCATCCAACAAACTTGCAAGCTGTTTGATGAAATGCCAAGTCGTAAATAAGAACGTATTGTTGACTACAGTTAGACATCGGAAGGTAACACTACACAGATGCTGGAGTAGAGGAACGATTAACCCGCTGACCGTAATCGCTTCAATATTTGTGGTAATCAGGGGTTGTTTTCATCGTACCAATATAGCGAACCATCGCTATTATGGACTCGCCGTGGATAATAAGATGTAATAAGTCAGTAAATTGTCCGGCGTGTAGCATATTTGTTGTTTTTGCCGCTATAGATACGCTGTTATTAATGCCAAATGTCTACCAACGAGAAAGGATCGAATTGGGTTTAGGCCAAGAAAATGCCTGAAGTATCATTACTTCGTCCAGCGTTTGGTATGTTAACAAGTAAGAGGGGCGCAAACACGCCGTCTTTGAAATTAGTTCGGTCACAGCTAGAGTAAAGTTTGTTAGAATGTATAGTATACGGTAGTTTTGCACCCATGTGAACTGTATTGCATGTGTTTCTCAAGCTTGATATGCACCACATATTTACCGTAGCAGTTCAGTGTCAGAGTACAAGCGTTTAGTCTGTCATTCAATATTCAGCCGTCGTTCATTAAAGAATTTCCGCGTAAATAACCCAAAGACCTAATTTATATAACACTAGCACCAAATTAAAAGGATAAATCATAGTATACATAAAACTAGTCTGATGTCCTGCATGAAAGAAGCGGTCAACAGTTTTCAATGATGCCGGCAAGACATCATGATGTTCCAAAAATATAAAATCCGTATCACTGATCAGTATTCTTAATCCATATGATATACGTTGCAAAGTCGTTATCTAGAGTATGATGTATCCTGAGATTATATAACCCTACAGGCCTGATCCAAATGAGTATCATACTTCAAATCATGCCAACTGATTCCTGGTTATGTATAGAATTATATTGATGGAAAGCTATCTCGACCTTTGTTAGGTATTTGATTCCATTTGAGATACGTTTATTTACGCTTACACTGCATTTCCTGGAGAGGTTATATTCGAGCAACACACAACATTTCTCATGAAAAGAAGTATTTGAAATTCCAACCACTCATATAGCGACAATTGGTAATTAACAGCTCAGAGTTGAAATACGATTGAAGCCAGATTAATACCTGGAATGTGTATGACCAAACTTCTGTTAACCTATTTGAGCCCTACAGCCGGTCATTTTCGAAAAAATATTTTGCCGCTATCATCAGTTTCAAGAAACTCCGATGTTCATAATCTGCTCTGTGTTACGGATTTCACGATAGGATCATGATGCTCATCATCACCCACAAAACCTTATATGTAGGCAAATGATCACGATGATTCAGTTCAATCGATGATGAATAAAGGACTTGTTATTTTCCTCACAACTGTCAAGAACAACTAAAATTTCAGCTTTCTGACGAAAAAAACTCAAATCTACACTTGATCGTCAGGTTTGGCACCTATCTTTATTGCCGGAAATCGACAAGGTGAAGGGCCTGTTTTCTGTGTCTGAGTCCAATGAATAAAACACGTGCTGAAAAGCAAAGAAATTGACAGTGTTAACTCTTTTCTATTCTATTAACCTCTGGTGTACATTATTGACTGAGCTCTAAAATTCAATTGAAATCCATATTCTTCTTAGATTTTCTCACTTATACGAATATTGCTTATTTAAAAGACTGAACTATCAAAATATATTATATTTTGGATATACCCTTTTGCGAGTAGTACTCTAATACACATGCAAATTGCAACATATATGAATGACATGTGGGATGTGGTTGTGTCTCTCGACAAATATATGTAGGTTTATTGTTTTGGTGGGAAATTTAAGCCGTAGAACGTCGGGCATTACAGGTTAGTTTTTCTTGATGTTCTTGCATTTACCAGGTTTACCCTATGTTGAGGCGTTTACTCCATCAGACGTCCTCGATGCTCATCCATTAACATCAGATAAGTTATTGCTTTGAGCTGATCTGTCATCACATCTCCCGAGCTAGCGTATCTAATTTCACTTGAGCCGGTGCCAGGGGCCGTGTGGGTACTTCGTAGTCTCCACATGAACAGCTGCAATAAAAGCGAGGCTGAGATACTAAGGCTTCGCCCGAGAATCCACAGTATTCTCGGGTCTGAACGTGAGGTGCAGAGGGAAGCTTCCTGTAGAGTCATATGGTTGCTGTTTAGTCGCCAGACGTCGTCAGTATCCCCATTCTTGCATACCACTCCAATTCTGTGTGTCACGTATGTGAACCATACTTATCACATGTGTGATATTCCACGCATGTGTCTCATAAGAGTTTCGTATACATGTGTGAATCATAT
>JAVTVY010000289.1:0-34317 GCA_036873755.1 Hanleya hanleyi | reverse complement strand
ATGATGTTCCAAAAATATAATATCCGTGCCTTTTCTCGATTTGCCGAATGGGATTTAGGTTGTTCATTTGAACTGCCTCGGAAAAGTTGTGTTAGATAGTGACAGACTGATATATGTTTTGCTGACATACATATGGTGTCCCCCAAGTGCTATCGTGTATTTCTTTCTTCATTTTTTCAAGCTATGTAGCAAGCTGAAACCAACATTAATTTACGTCGATCTAAAGATTTCCAAGACGTCAGTTTCAGAGAAATGGCTATATCTGCTTGTGAACTATTTGCACTGGCGATGGCGCAATTTACTCCTAATTTCAGGACAATTACTTTGGTACACACTTATTACAAGATAATTACGTCGTCAATTTTAAACCTAATAGACACACATCCTCTATTAGAAATTAAGTAATAAGAAAGCTGACGATGCCTGCAATCATATAACGGTAGTCAATCAATGAAAACGCCACGCATTTACTGTCACTATAATTTGATGTAGAGGCAAGCGTTATTTAAACGTCTGGTGGACTGGCGTTTCCTAGAAGGTAATTAGTTAGTCCGGTTGGACGTAATTTTAGCCGAAATGATATCCGAGCGTGAATCTTCCTCAACCAATTGGAAATGTCTGCTCCTTCATTTCTTTTTTTTTTAAAGAATTAATAGTTTTCTCGGTAGATTTCTTGCACATGTAGATGTTGAATCTTTTTTTCTTTGTTGAGGATTCAGTATCCCTGGAGATAGATTCAGATACACTCCCTATCAGTATTTTCTCTTAATTGAATTGCAGTAAGTGATCTCATCATCACCATTCATATGTTCTTTGAAAGCTACATGTATTCGGTTGGGGAATCAGAATTTAGAAACATTGCAAATATTCTCGCCAATAACCTTTGAAATATTCAACAAATTTAAAATATTTGAACTTTTAGATTCCTGTATATTATCTTTCAAAGAAGGGTAGTTCAGTAATTCAAAAAAAAATAATAAAGCGCCCCCTATCAGCTAAATCAAGGATATCATTAGAATCAGCTATATAACGATGAAATAAAAAAAAAATAAAATTCAAGCCAAAATCAATCTAAAATTGACGATACATAAACAACTGCCATATACATTCAAATTTATTCAACGAACGGATTTATCAGAATAACTCTCCTCTCGCCGGACTAAAAAAAATTGTAAACTAGCTGAACGGTAAACGAAATCTTAATTTGTGTCAATCAAAATTTGTGTAACCGCGGGTTTCATGTGACATGAAATACACATAAGAGCGGGTTCATTTATCAATAAATGTTCGAGAGTCAGGCGTCTATCTTCAGAACGGTGGCAAACTTGGAACAAAGGAAGAAGACCAACACTTAGTTTAGTTTTATATGTGCGTCCAAATTTGATGACTTTACACAAAATAGCATAGGAGTTACTGGAAGGTCAGTCTGAAAACCATGCTGAAAAAGTACGGAGAAAACCAGTAAAATCTACCGAGGAGCGACTTTGTTCAATTTAAGACCGATAGTTTGTTCAACTAAGTTAAGCAACTCAGTCTATATCTTACCACGATATTAGTTGTTAAAGAGCTCGAAGTTTGTTACTTGATCAAATACTCACCTACTGTTAAATAAACATGTGCAATCACCTTGCAGTATTCGCAGACTAATCTCTCGCTTGGCATCAATTTATAAAACTAATTTTTCATATAAAGAAATACTTTTTCATTATTTTCGTTGATGTAAGAATGTGACATTCCTACACGTAGTTTATCATATTGGGGTCATTTTCAGCCTATTTGCATAAACCTTTGAGTAGAGGACCATGGGTAAATTCAATATGGCAGCCATGTGAGGTACCAGAAAAAAATGATGTTTTCGTCAGTTCTCGTCAAAATTTCTACGTTTCTGTGAGGAAAAGTGGACAAAACACTATTTTATTTTACATCAGCTTATTATTTACCAATCATTTATCATCCAGGTTTTGCGAAGAAGTCACTTAAATAAATGTGACGTCATCAAAGCGGCCATCTTGAATTATCTTACCTTTTCTAGTAGAACCTAGTACAAGGGTACAGTGTGGTAAGTTTCAACCTCCTAGTCCAATGGGTAAGAAAAGTATTTATCTGTGGGCGAAATGACTCCTCTCCATGCCAGGAAACGCGAAAGTGTTTTGCCTATAGAAAACCTTGTATAGCTCTTGATCGCATCCGATTGACATTCTAAATAAATCTGAAACGAATTTATGCATTTCAGTTGTATACTCAGTGAACTCAGTTATTCACCCATTCACTCTCGTGGCAGCTGTCTTGAATTATTCAATAATAGCCTGATTCGGGGTCATGTAGATACATATGTAGGCTAATAATGTTTCGAACATGTAAAGTTCTAAAACGGTGAAGTTTCAGTTCTTGACCAATCCGGACAGAAAATATCACTGGCATGTGAGCTTTGATTATTTTCTACTCATTGCAGATTATATTGTGATTTCACTCCAACTGGTGACAACGAGGAAGGGAATAACTGAGAAAAATCTGTAATTTTCCTTTCTGAAATTTAGTCCCGATTCTCACAGCACTAACGACGATCATGCTGCTGGAGGTGTGCTAATTCTTCGTATAGCAGACAATAAACTTGCAACACGGTCTACTGACGCGACCATGGTTATCAGGAATCAGAAGACATTCAACGGAAATGAGTTATCAGTCACACAATGAATGGCCTAGCGTGGAGTCTGATGGGATCGGAAAAAGGTGCCATTCATTCCGTCTGCAGAAACAGGATTTTAATGGGGAAAGTGCCTTCGTTAGCCGCTCACCCACATCTTCGTGAACTTCGCTTATGCAATCGTCCGATAGCATTGTCTCGCGGAATGAAAATTTTAATACATTATAAAATGTATTTACAGGAAAGTTTTGAGAGTACTGCTCAAGTATATAATAATATGTAGCATTCCTTATATACGAAGATTGACTATCGAATGTATAGCCATTCGCAGTTCATTTTCCTTAGATTACTGCATAATTTGTCCTGTAACACAAATCCAGGATTGTAAATGTATGGTAAATTGATGCTCCAACGTCGGGATTACTAACCCGTGCCGCACATCTCACTACTGGTTTCGATTAACACGTACCGTCATCACAACCTTGTCCGACAGAGCGCATGACATGTAATTCACTATCAAGCTTTTCCCGCTTAGAATAAATAGTTCCCTTAAACATTATTAGTGATAACTACGCTAAATTTCCTTGCTTTCTGTCTTGAATGTTGCAAACTGCCGGGGAATATCAATTCAATTCAATTCAATTCAATTCTTTATTGCATACACCCATACATGTTGCGTCTAAAGCAGCGATCAGGATTATCTTCGATTCTCTTCAATTCAAAAATGCTGCACGTGTAGAGCGAATACTTGTGTCGAATTACTTATAGCACATAATATAAAACTCTACATTAAATTATATTTTAAATTGCATGTTCCTGAAGTGGTAATGTTCAAACTCTAGTGACCGCACTGTGGTTGCCTTATGGTAAAGACCTCGCCTCGCAAGCGGCAGGCCCCAGGTCCGATCCAGGATCGAGTCATACTGAAGACTTAAACAGTGAATCTTTCTCGCTTGGCACTCAGAAGGCAGTGGACAGATCCCTGATCCCTGGTTGGTCAGATGTCCGGATAACGTGAATTGATCGTCCTGGCATTGACAGAAAAATTTCCGACAAAGAGTATACCTCATTTTGCCAGTATTACTTTACATGTTCTTTTCTGTATCCCTTCCATCCATACTCTGGCGTTTGTCTGGTGAGAAGTATTTACATGCTATAACGTACAAGATCAAAGGGGGAACCAAATAGTTTTATTATAGGGTGATGAAGCTTACCACACTTACCATTCGGTCAAGTTCTAGCAAATGCATGTCAAAAATAAGATGGCCGCAATGATGACGTCGTAGTGATATCATTTTTCGAGAAGGTTTCTTTTCGCCCGATTGTTTGGTTCAAATTTTCGAATGTTTTATTTATGCAAATTTCTTCGCAAGTACTACACGCTAAATTCGTTAATAATCATAAACAAAGCTCTCTATTTCTTTCCGTTTTGGAGTATGAGACAAAAGTTCGCTAGGTTTGTCGTCGATGTCTTGTATCGGTCTCGTTAACACATTATTAGGCAAACGGTCGATAGATTTATGAAGTTGTTGTTTTTGGGAGCAGGTTTTCTCCCCAAAGTTCAGTATGAGGGTTTGAGCTCGATGTCTTGTGCGATGAAAGTGTAGATTCGACAATGTTTCCCATACAGTTCTCTGGATAATCCAAACTTTGAACTTCTCAACAAATTTCATAGAGAGCGCGTTTCTTAAATGCATTCGCAAGAGACATAACTTTTTCGGTTCCGGCAGCATTTGAGAAAGATATGCAAGACAGACAATTTAAGCACCTTCCTTCAATGCCATTATGACAAAGTCATAAACAATCATGCATGAATCTCGGTGCTCAAGTCTGTGGAACAACTGCGGGAGGCAGTGAATCGTTAATTTACCCCAAGGGCTGTCCAAACCATACATTTGAAGTAATTGGAATCTGTGCTTCTCGAATAATTAGACAATTGTCCGATTTACAGGTGCGAAAACCTTGCTATAAACACACCATGACGTTTAAGCCAATGCGTGACGTTCAACGTGAGCACGCAGCTTACAAAGGAAAATCGAATGACTACAATGTGGTAGCAATTATGTTTTGAATTCGAAAGATTATAGTTCCTTGGAAAAAATCGACTTTCGTTTCTCATTGACTTGCATAATTTTTTTCTTTGCATAGATTTTTTATTTGCACAGAATAATGATACAACAACTGCGCTTGTTCGGGATTTGAAATCGTATTTAGTCAGATTGTCGATAAATGACGAAAACCGAAAATCAGTCGTAGATTCCGACACTGTCGTGGAAAAAATACATCAATCAATGTGGCCGAGACGGGGTCTACATCGTGCCGAACACTTAGCCTGTCGAGGTCTATGAGTAATAAATTACGGAATTTTTCGTGATCCGTTCGCAGATCTCTTCGTTATACCAAGATGTTTTCAATAAAACTTTCCAACGCAGTTGTCGTGGTGTCTGAAAGGCGACCTTCGATAGTCCTCGGAATAGGGGAATGCAATAATTGATTACAAAATGGAGCAGGCCACCGCGACACCTACCTTCCCGTGTCTGACGCGGTTACACTTTTGTAATCCTTGTTAACACACAAACCGTGAGCCCTTTGGATGCATGAGCACGACCTGAAAAATCACCAACAGCGATATCTATCTACCGCTATCTATCTATCTATTACAGCATGTAAAAAGCAATTTTCTTGACAGGCAATCTTTATTGTTGGTACTTGCGACGTACTAATCAGCGTTGTCTAAAAAATAAAACTTTGCTAAAAGTTGCTAAGAATATGTTTTCATTTAATGACTTTGCTAATTTGATGTTCTCGTTTGATCATGGAATATTTGCGCCAATCCCGGTATTGGATTTTCTTCAACTATGTCTCTCTAAATCGAAACTGTGCCATTTCGACCCTGTCGCACCCGTTATTTTAAGATAGAGTATAAATTTAACTACTAACCATAATATGTACCCGAGTTTTAGAGTCACTATGACAAAGACCTCAAGTTGAAATAACCTAAAAATATGCATGCGGTAAAATTAGGAAAAAGTCGTTTGATAGAGATAATTTATGGGTGATGGGCAATAAAGGTTCCACTGAACATTTTTGTTATGAATTGATTGGGCCATATTTACGCTAGTTTAATAAAGCCAAATCATGTGTCTATTTCTGACGCGTTCACATAACATGATTTCCATACAATGCAACTTTACAAATGTGTAATTACAACTTCGCGCAAACAACGGACCAGATGCAAATTCAGGGTAATGAACTTCAAAAACATGGTCGCGTTAAATCATTTAACACAACGAAGTTATCGTCTTTCGTTCTATAGTTTTCTTCTCGATCTTTTGAAAATGGAGGGTTTACTTTCCGTTAAGTAGGTTAGTGAGAGAACCACTTCAAACATTGTCGCGTTGTCTACGCCATAAATTCGAAACTGACACTGCAATGTCGGTACTACAATCTACAATCGTTTTCTTTTTTCGACACTAAAAAGCTAAATGTAAAAAGTGATAACGAGTTTATCCTCCCGCCCGAGAACTTTTACACTCAACGCCGATGTCAACGCCAATGTTCACTTACCCATGCAGCAGTAATCAGTTGGGTTTTTTTCAAAGAATATATTATTAAAGATACCTAAGTTTCCCCCCACACATAAAAAGAACCAGCATACCCAGCATGAGATAATCAGATCAAAGTTCATTCCATTTGGAATAGTTTCCGTTGTAGACGCAATAATTTCGGCCATGGAAAGGATGGATTAATGATCGGTGGGGTTCGAGAATCTTCCATTCAAATGCCAAAGGCTGATCTTGGAGGAGACTGTTGCCCAGACAGCTCGATCTTAGAATTCGTTGAAGTATATTTTTCGTCATGAAATGACACCTAAACTTAATTATCGTACTTCAGTTATTGCATTCATCTTCAGGGATAAATTATAATATAATTTTATTCCTACGTTGGGAAACACCCTGCCCGTACCAGTATTTTCTGGCAGGGTGTTTCATGTAGGAATATAATTATATTATAATTACTTAAAAATATTTCAAATAACGGCTGGATTTATTTGCATAATTAATTCTTAACTTGAAAACAGAGGAAGCGGAATTCAGAACGGAATTTCAACATCTTCTTGGATTCAGGAATTCAACATCTTCTTATGTCATTAAACCAAAAGTATTGTGGGACGCCAATATTTGTCTAAAGAATCTATCCCAAGTCTAGAATGTATGCATTGCGTATGGAGAAAATGCCATGAATTGTACGCATTCAAATAACAATTGATGTAAACATTCAGAGTTAATAATTGAACAGGAACAGTACAGGTGTGATGTTTAATAGTGTCCTGGTGATTAGAGTCCCTTCTCTCATCTTTTCTATTGCGCCTAAGGACGGACACTCGTAGCCACCGGACATTCTTAGCCTCCACACCGGTAATGATGACTAGAGAACGGCTAATATTCCAACGTTAAAATATTCAAAAGTTGTGCGGGATCTCTCAAATTTTATACCCAATTCATAATCTATATTAAATTGAGAACACTTTGAAAAGAATGTGAAGAAAATGACCTGACTTTCAGTTTACAGTGGGAAGCCACCTTAAATTTACCAAGTGTGGTGATCTTCACAGTGATTGTATCTCAGGAACAGAGTTTAGCTTGATGCAGATAACATTACCCGTTTCATGTCAATAACACTGGCTCGTAACCGTCAAGAATACACTTTGCCACCTATCAATCTTTGACGGCGGCATCCATCGTTGTTTGCATCAATGATGTCAAATACGTCCAATATTTCGATCATCCTGAATCTATTTCTCAAAATCTTATAAAGTGCGATGAACGACGTCTCGCAATATGCCCGTGGGAATATATTCCAAAGATTCATTGCCAACGATCAGCTCTTCCCTGACTTAATGGTATAGGGTCTGTCACCACCAGACACAATTTGTCTCAGATAAGAGGTTGTCCCGCGTGATCTGCCCTCAGCAGCGATCCGCTTCAATCATTGATATGCGGGTCATCACAATGCTAAATGTGAATTACCTAGTGCCGGTACCGTCTGGACAATGACCCTCCCATCATTTCTTAAAAGAATAATCTAGTTAGAATGGCTTGCCTGGTGCTAACGTCGTAAAGTTGACGAAATTGCCAATACAGTTCATAGCTTTCAGCGTAACGAAATTACACCTGCTATCAGACGTTCATGTCTGAGAGTCATAAATCTTTCTAGACCTATTACTGAACACAGAGAGTTGGGTCTATCTCGTACCGCGATACCATCAATGCAATATGTGTACGGCAGATCTACGTTCACTCGTAAACCGTTTAATTAATGACAACTGTTTTCCTAGAATATGGCGTCACCGTGCTGTCACCAGAACAGCCATCCTGGGTGAATTGTCCATAATTCTGTCAGAAGTTGACAGCGGGATACTCTCTCCACAAATCGCTTAGACGTTGGAAAAATACTAGAAAACGTATCTTGCTTTAGTTGGACCAGAGTTTAATTCCTGCGAATTCAGCAGAGCACTCTATGGAGTGCCACTCAGTTAATTAGCAATAGTCACTTGAAGGTCAGTGAGCGACTAGGATTAAACGTAGATTTTAACATTTGTTCAGTCAATTCACGACGGAACTTAAAAGAATGTACTTGATCAAGTTGTTGATAGCATTGACATGCCTTATCAACAGTCCGTTCTTTTCGTCTGAGGCGTAAATCTATAACTCTCACTGTAGTGTCTATATTTTACATTCACCGGCGCTGCGACACTAACCGGGTGTGTGTGTTTTTGTGTGTTTTTTTTGCAGGAAATGGAATGTACAGATTACGGCACCTAGCGTGAGACCTTAGTAAATACAATTATATGAAACAAGTGGTATAGCTGGAATAAAAAGTTCGACGTCAGTTCTCATTTTCCGCCCTAAATAATTATGTACTTCAAGTATATTGTCGAAGATCATTGCATAACGCGAAATACGGTTATGACAAATGAGTTGTCATTTGTCTCTTTGAAATTACATACCGGATTTCACATCATTACATCATAATCCCCGAGTAGAAGATCATTTGAAAATTCAAGATGGCGTCCATATGGGGTGCCATAAGATTCATCTTTAAAATTCCTGCTTTTCTTTGAGGAGAATTGGGACATTTTCTATTTTATTTTACATCAGACTATTATCTACTAATTTATCATGCATTTTTTTTGCAAAGAAAACACATAAATAAACAATTCGAAAAATTTGATCGAAAAGTCGACCAAAAAGTGCCTGTTTTGAAGATGGCGTCACTGTGACGTCATCAAATCGTCCATCTTGGATTGTTTTTTACATTTTATTTTAGAGCTTTACCCAAGGGTATAGTGTGGTAAGTTTCAGCTCCCTAGCTCAAGGGGTTAGAAAATATTTAGGGTGGTGGGGGGGGAGGGTAAAGGCCTGGACTGGACAGTTCTCAAAAAACCCATGCCAGATAGGGTTAACACTATTTGACACAAGCAGCTAAATGGCTGTATCGTCAGTCCTCTTCGGAGAAACGATTTACATTGGTACATATTTATTCCGAGATAATTACATCTCACATAAAATACTCCAATTGTTCGAGAAAATGTGGGTCCTATAATGGACTTAATAAGCATCGTATGAAGAGAAATATCAGTAATGAGATAGCTGACGGTGCCTGCAAAATCAAATAACGGTACAAAATCAATGCAAACGCCACGCTGCGTCTTTTTCAATATATTTTGATGTAGAGGCAGGCGTTACTTAGACTATACAAACGTACGGTAGACTGACGTTTCCTTGAAGTTGTTAGTTTGGCGAGACTTAATTTTAATCGAAATGGCACAATG
This sequence comes from Hanleya hanleyi, assembly GCA_036873755.1. NCBI lineage: Eukaryota > Metazoa > Mollusca > Polyplacophora > Lepidopleurida > Hanleyidae > Hanleya > Hanleya hanleyi. The sequence goes on along the minus strand of JAVTVY010000289.1, from coordinate 24,838 downwards.
ATCCGCCTACGGATCTCCTCAGCCAATCGGGAATCGGTCTGCTCTTACATTTCCTCTTATATATATATATCTATTATTTTTTTTCTAAGATGCGCTCAGCTAACGTCTACATACTAAATGATGCCGTGTTTTAGTGGTTTCTGACCTATAGCGATCAGAATACTTTACAGCAATTGGGTGCCCCAAATCCACTTTCAGTCTAACCGCAGCATTAAATGAAATTCTGCAGACAGAAGTTAGTGACAAAACAAAAGAATATTACTGAGTTACTGAACGTGCCATGTAATTGGTGTTTAATTTTTTCAATGTTGACAACGTTTTGCTCCCATTATGTGCATGGAAACGTGTTTCCTTCAGAATCTATACCCTTCTCGCTTTTCCAAATTCTTCGAACAATTACCCTATGAACATTAGTTTATGTGAGATTACCATGGTGTCCATCTGAGCCAGCGGAGCAAAGTTGTGGGAGATGCTGACGGTCTGATATATAGGTAGTTTGCTGACATTCATTTCGCTTCTCCAAGCGTGTATTATTATGGGACCGTCGCGTGTTTCTTTCGTCAGCTTTTCAAGCTGTGGTCATATGGTGTCTATTCTGATTTGCCAAAAGGTATAAACATTCCCAAGACGTCAGCGTCAGCTAAACGGCTATATCCACAGTCCTATTCTGGGAAATGATTTACAGTGGCATGAGCATAATTTAGTCTTGATTTCAGGAAAGTTGCTTCGGTACATATTTATTCCAAGACATACTTGTTACATAAAATACTCAGGACAATTTTCCCAGAAAATGTAGGTCCGATAAAGAGCCTAATAGGCGACTATCTTCCGTGAGAAATATCAGCAATAAGACAAGCAGCCAGAGGATGCTAGGTTCCCCGCCGAAATGGCAGCAATATTTTTTAGCATTGTTGGTCTCAGGGGATATACATGAGGGAGGCAACTGCTGCTTCATAGGCGTTGGATGTGGAAGGGTCTTTCTGCCTTCCCAAGTTTTAAGATCAACTCAGAACGATTGACTGAAAGTTGATTGCTTCTGTGATATAGTTTCCATGCAGTGAAGCACCGAAAAGCATCCCCAAGTGACATCTCAAGGCATTATCTGCAAACCAAATTTTACGAGAAGCTGAAGGCATCAACCTGTTGCCCGGAAACCAAATTTTAAATTTGCCACCAGTTGTCGCCACCTGTAGGTGCAAGTGAGCGAAATGCAATCCCAAGCATCATCTCATGGCATGATAGCCTACATGTATTAGCCTATAGTATCTTCTACAGGGGGCCAATGATCGGCTGATGCAGCAACAACAGCATTTTCCCAGTTAGACGGCAGATTTTGAAATCAAAAACGAGGCCGCGCTATGTCATCAGTCAACTGAGACAGTCGCGTGGTTGTGTATGAAGATTGGGGTGGGTCTTATCTAATAGTGATCCAATGAAAATGCTCATATTAGTTTAAAATGGCGGGGTCGAATGACCAATCACTGAACGGGAGACAGCTGGAACAGTACGTTGACACTGTCTGTTAATACAGGGGGCGTCGGAAGCAAATTCAAAGTGGTACAGCCACTATCATTGCACTTTAGGTAAGGATCCAGGGGCCGCCCAGGCCCCAGATGCTCCTGGGGTCTAGATCGCCGAAGAAGCGTTCTGAGCGATTTCTGGCGTCAATCAAAATCACTCTGCATTGAAGTGTATTTTTAGTTCTTTCCTAACCCTTTTACCATGAAAACGCAATCGATGGTTTTCTGCGATGCTGAATTACAAAAAATTGTGTATAGTATCGCACTTTATCCTAGGCACATCGTGTTGAAGTAACCGAGATGATGCATCGATAATGTATACCAAATTTTACATTGAGCATTTGAACAGTATCAGAGATAGAGATCATTAATGATTTTACATAAATTAAAGATGGTTGCCCATCCTTCCCATCACTCAGAGGAACTAATGTGGTTATTCATTAATGCAAGTCTCTTCATACATCGATGCTGTAAATCAAGTTTCGTATAGAACATTTGAATGGTATCAGAGATAAACATCATTAAAGATTTTGAATAAATTAAAGATGGCCGCCAAGATTTCCGCCCAATCAGAGAAACCAGATCTGTCATTCATCGTAAGTCTCTTGATGCATCAATGATGTATACCAAATTTTACACTGAGCACTCCAACGGAATCAGATATAGAGATCATTAATGATTTTGCCTAAATTAAAGATGGCCACCAAGGTTTTCAGTCAATCAGGTCCCGATTCAAAGTATCTGGATGTATCGATGATATATACCAACCTTCATATAAAACAATTGAATGGTAACCGAGATATGTAGGCTATCATTATCGATTTCGCATGACTTAAAGATGGCCTCCAGGGTTCCCAGCTAATCAGAAAAGCCTGTTTGGTAATTCGTTGAAAGTTGCTTGATGTATCGATGATGTATATAAAATTTCGTATTGAACAGTTGAATGGTTTCCGAGATATGGATCATTATCCATTTTGCATGAAATTAAAGATGGCTGCTAAGGTTCCCACCCAATCAGGTCCCAATTCTATAGGCTTCTGGCCCTTGACTAGGTAAATAAGTATACCAAATTTGGAATTCATCAGCGGAACAGTTTTCCGGCTATCTCGCTCACGAACGGGCGTACGGACAGACGGACGTACAAGATGATGACAATACCCCATGGCCAAAATTGGCCGAGGGGTAAAAACATGGGTCTGTGCCTGATAAATTTTAAGCCTTTTGGGGTTGCAACTCATTCATAGAAAGCTCCCTGTACATGAACAACTGCACTGACAACTGCATGCCATCATCTGTCAGTCTGAAGACCGGCAAGGTTGAATTCAGTTCAATTCAGGAAATTGATCATATGCACAGTGTGCACCCAAACATTAGGAACACAGTTGTAATTAATATAGTAATATACATGTGTGGACACAAATGATTCGTGCAGAAGCTTCAGGGTAAATCATATGATGTGCAATACAATTATTTGTTAGCAAAATTGAAGGAAATGTTGTCCTTCGTTTAAGATGACACGAAATTCAAAAATCAGGGATTCAGTACTGCGGGGATTTCCCCGCCAGTTATTTCACATTATACTTCTGAAATAAAATATGGTTCATGCAAAAGCTTTAGGGTAAATCATATGATGTGGAATAGAATGATTTTATATAGCAAAATTGAAGGCCCATTTTGACTGGAACGGACAAGAAGAAGAGAAACTCAGTGGTGCCACCTTCAGGCAGATGTTGTTGAAATGCAATAAGGACTGGCGTCCTGTTGCAAGGAATGCGTATTCCGAATTTCGGAATAATCCAACACAGCATTAGGAAGTTATCGCTTCGAACAGATGTACACGGAAAAAAAATCTATTTTGACCCAGTGGCGCCACCTTCAGGCCGATGTTGCTGAAATGCAATACGGACTGGCCTCTTGTCGCAAGTCGCAAGGAATGCGAATGCTGAATTTCGGAAGAATCCAACAAAGCGTTAGGAAGTTATCGCTTCGAACAGACATGCACGGATGTACACGAACATCCACGGACTCAAAGAAGCAAGAACCAGTGGCGCAACCTTCAGGCAGATGTTGCTGAAATGTAATACGGACTGGCGTCTTGTCACAAGGAATGCGTATTCTAATTTTGGAAGAATCCAACAAAACTTTAGGAAGTTATCACTTCGAACAGACATGCACGGACGTACACGGACATCCACGGATGCAAAGAAGCAAGAACTAGTGGCGCCACCTTCAGGCAGATGTTGCTGAAATGCAATACGGACTGGCCTCTTGTCGCAAGGAATGCGAATGCTGAATTTCGGAAGAATCCAACAAAGCGTTAGGAAGTTATCGCTTCGAACAGACATGCACGGACGTACACGAACATCCACGGACACAAAGAAGTAAGAACCAGTGGCGCCACCTTCAGGCAGATGTTGCTGAGATGTAATACAGACTGGCATCTTGTCGCAAGGTATGCATATTCCGAATTTCGGAAGAATCCAACGAAGCGTTAGGCACCGTTTCCAATTATCGTTCGCGAATGAATCGTTTATTTCGTCAAATTTTCTCGAAGTCGCGATTTTCCAAGGCGCGAGGGAATGGTTTTTTTCCTTCAAAATAAACGATTCATTCGAATGGTTTTTTTTCCTGTTGGCAATCGTTTTTCAATCGAGAAAATTCTCGCGAATAAAAAGCGATATCGCGATTCAATCGCTTTTTAATCGAGAAAATATAAACGATTGAAAAAAAACGATTGAGGATTATAGCCGAAAGTAGTACGCCATTGGTTCAGCCTGACTGACCCGCATACACGTTCGAGTTTCTAACACTTCAGTCAGACTATATAAAGTTCGATCATTTTTTCTTCTTCGTTTTCCATTCTTTGCCTAGTGTAAAACTATAGCGTGTTTCTGTACAGTTGGCGGTTATATAGATACGATGGGGATATTGAAAGAAATTGGAAAAAAATATCTATATATATACATAGGAATAATGGTTATGCATATAATTATAACTTCATATTTACATATATTTTGTACGGGACACAGACCCGCATATGGTCAGATTGGGTCATTTGCACTTGCAATTTCGTCTATTATTTTGGGTATTTCTGTGTTTTAAAGCTGGTGTTATTCCAGATTTCTTATGTAGTATTTTTCGTGAACGTTTTTGGCATCTGTGCGGGCTGAATTTTTGAGTTGATTCGTCAGATTTTCGCTGTACGCGTGGTTTTTTGTCCTACGATCACCATTTTCCTTGTGTAGATAGATGGCGCTGTATTGAATATAACATTGTCATACGGGGTTTTAAGTCTTCGAAAGCACTTAATTATTAATATATAGCGCGGGCTATTTGTAAAAATTTCACAACTGGTTAATCCAGTAAGAGATGAAATTATATACTATTCAGTTGGTTGTTGGCTTGAGCTTCCCTTTGGAATCATTCATAGTTCATTTATCAAAATATAAAATTAAAATAAAAAGTATTGTACATATGCGAATCCAACCGTTATATGCGATTCAATCACCATTGTGATATGTATTTGATATAAATATGAAATCACTGCCGCGAATATTCTTATAATAAATAAAATTAACTTCATGGTGATTTTTTGAACTTATTCACATCTCAATAGTTTAAAAACTGTACCAAAACATGAATGGATACCCTTTCCTAATGTATGTTTTACTATAACAAAATATACATATTTAATTACACTATTTTTCACCTTAATTAACCTAGAAATTCTCGGCTGGAGGGCTAAGCTGTTCTGGGTTATCGCCATGCGCCCATTCACACCTCTATGAAGCCTGTGCCGTAATCATTCTGATAATGCAATCAACGACGAACTCAAATCCACTTATGACCTGTACCCGGTATTTACAAAACAAGATATTGTGACTATCATCCTGTATTGTTTATACCAAGTTGCATGAATATATGAGGAAATTATCGAAAGTATGAAGGGAATGACTGAACATTAATACATTGTCGACTCACACGATTATTGAATAAACATGTAATTTTGTCATTTACGCTTCGCCAGAGTAAACCTGAGCGCGAACGTCACAGGAAGCATGGTACAGGTATATGTATAGATATTTCCAGCATACGCCCTACTTCGGCTTGTAGGAGACTATAGATCGTGAATCATATATATTATTCGGTTATCTTGCGCATTTATACAGTATAGTATAATAATATAGATTTTTCCATCGACAAATCCGCAATGAACATTACATGTAGTTCCCAGTTCGCGGATAGAGCGGCGTACGATGGCAACACGGCCTATGTGTCAAGTATCACTCCGCCTCACGATTCTCTCGCGCCTTGAAAAAAAACGATTCTCTCGCGATTGAAGATTCGCGATCAAGAACGGATCGCGCATGGGTAAACGATTCAAAAACGATATCGCGAGAGAATGGTTTTTTCCAGAAAAGGTTCAATCGTTTTTTCTCATTTTTTTTCTCGATATCCTCGCGACTGATTCGCGACTGATCGTTTTTCAATCGAGAAAATTGAAGAAAAATCGCGACTGAAGAAAAAACGATTAATGGAAACGATCCCTTAGGAAGTTATCACTTCGAACAGACGTACACGGACATTCACGGATACGAAGACGCAAGAACTAGTAGCGCCACCTTCAAGCAGATGTTGCTGAAATGCAATACGGACTGGTGTCTTGTCGCAAGGAATGCGTATGCCGAATTTCGGAAGAATCCAACTAAGCGTTAGAAAGTTATCGCTTCGAACAGACATGCACGGACGTACACGGACATCCACATACGCAAAGAAGCAAGAACTAGTGGCGCCACCTTCAGGCAGATGTTGCTGAAATGCAATACGGACTGGCGTCTTGCCGCAAGGAATGCATATTCCGAATTTCGAAAGAATCCAACAAAGCGTTAGGAAGTTATCGCTTCGAACAGACATGGACGGACATCCACGGACACAAAGAAGCAAGAACCATTTTAAAGTCCCCGGCCGCGTTGCGGCGTGGAACAAAAAAGGACGATGCCTGTAATCATATAACGGTAATCAATCAAAGCAAGCGCCATGCTATTTCTCAGTATATTTTGAAATAGTGGCAGGCGTTACTTAAGCTGTATACGTATGGTAGACAGACGCTTCATTGAAGGTAATAAGACTAGTGAGATTTGATTTCAATCACAATGATCCACCACAATTATCTCTTCATCCAATTAAAAATTTGTCTGCTCCTAAATTTCTTTCCTAACAATAGTTTCATTGATACATCTCCTTATTCACAGTGTGTTGAACCTATATATTCCGTGTTTCGTTGTTTAATAACGCGGTTGTATCCTTCCGAGGTAACCAGAATGAATGTTACTATAATTACGTTTATATAAGTCAGTGTCAGTTTTATTTCTTACCCAGGCAAATCCAAGGCTATGACATAGAAATGACGAAGATAAACAATATACATGAAAGTTATGTTGTTTATAGTGTGGAACAATTATACGACAAGGGCACAGATTGAACATATACATGTATGGGTAAAAAATACCACTCGTTCAATATCATTGATTCACTCGTTCCACATATAAACCGGAATATCGTACTTTCAAAAGAATTACCCACTGTCTACTTTTTTTCGTCGGTGTTTTTTGGAGAGAACCAAGAAAACTTTAGTGACAAATAATTTACCAGCTTTGGAAAATGACGGATTGTGCCTCACTTCATTATTTTAATGGCATCAGATTATATATCTGCTACTGTGCTCTTTTCAAATATTTGAGCAGATAACTTGTTTCTTCTACTTTAGGACATGCGGAATGCATTTACATCTCGCTCGTATGCAAATACACGCTTCCTGTTTCGACTGAAATCAGTAAAACTGAATTCGCATACGCGCCATTTTTATTTAATATTTATTATGTCTCTCCCAACTATGTTGCAGGGAGACATCTAGTGTTTGTGCTGTCTGTCCGTCCCCTGTCCGTCCCCCGTCCGTCCCCTTTCGGTCCCCTTTTCTTGTCTTCTTGTCAAGGTATCTCGAGATCTACTGGACGGAATTTCACCAAACTAGGATGGAAGCTTCATTGGGATGGCCCCCTCATTTGATTAGGTTTTGGTGTGTGTGCGTGCATTCATCTGTGTCCGTCCCCGTTGTCTGTCCGTCCCCTTTTCTTGTCTGCAAGATATCTCGAGAACTACTGGACGGAATTTCACCAAACTTGGATGGAAGCTTCATTGGGATGGCCCCCTCATTTGAGTAGGTTTTGGTACGTGTGCGTGCATTCATCCGTGTCCGGTGTCCGTCTGTCTGTCTGTCCGTCCCTCTTGTCTGCAAGATATCTCGAGAACTACTGGACTGAATTTCACCAAACTTGGATGGAAGCTTCATTGGGATGGCCCCTTCATTTGATTTTGGTGTATGTGCGTGCGTTCATCCGTGTCTGGTGTCCGGCCGTCCGTCCATCTACTTGTACATGTATATACAGGCCTTGTCTGCAATATATCTCGACCTACTGGACAGGATTTCACCAAACTTGGATGGAAGCTTCATTGGGATGGTCCCTCCATTTGATTAGGTTTTGGTGTATGTGCGTGCACTCATCCGTGTCTGGTGTCCGTCCGTCTGTCCATCTACTTGTAAATGTATATACAGGCCTTGTTCGCAAGATATCTTGAGAACTACTGGACAGAATTTCACCAAACTTGAATAGAAGGTTCAATGGGATAGCCCCCTCATTTGATTAGGTTTTTGTGTGTGTGTGTGTGTGCATTCATCCGTGTCCATTGTCCATCCGTCCGTCCATCTAATTGTACATGTATATGCAGAAAGACCTTGTCTTCAAGATATCTGGAGAACTACTTGACGGAATTTCACCAAACTAGGATGGAAGCTTCATTGGGATAGCCCCCTAATCTGATTAAGTGTTCGTGTGTGTGCGATCATTCATTCATGTCTTTCTGTCCATCTACTTGTACATGTATATACAGGCCTTGTCAGCAAGATATCTGAAGAACTACCTGACGGAATTTCGCCAAACTTGGATGGAAGCTTCATTGCAATAGGGACCTCATGTCATTAGGTTTTGGTATGCATGCATGCGTTCATCTAGGTCTGTTGTCCGTCCGCCTGTCCATCTACTTCTACATGTACAGACAGGCATTGTCTGTAAGATATCTGGAGAACTACTGGATGGAACTTCACCAGACTTGGATGGAATCTTTATTGGAATGGCCTCCACATCTGATTATGTTTTGGTGTACTCGCGTGCATCCATCTGTTTCTGATGTCTGTCTTTAGTATTCAGATCATAGACGTCGTCTATCCATCTACTAAGGATTCCCCCTTTGAATTTGAGAGAAAAATCCGAGAGCGGGAATTATGCTGGATGCTAGAACTTGGGTCAGTGTTTCCGTTTGGTTTAAATGATAATGTCAGTGGGTTCGGCAATGCTACAAACCGCCGTTCAAATATATCCAACATTCCTCAACTATTTAAACCCCATCAACGGAGACAACGCAGCCATGGTTGGCGAAAGTTTAATAGTTCGATGATTCACGGTCATGTCACCTTAAATTACTTAGTGGGTTTAACTAACGCACCCAATAGTATACATAGCTTACGTACAGTTCTGTATGCGTTACCTCTGAGAGCTTTAAATCAAATAGCCAGAGATATACAGCAATCTGCGTCTTCAGGAAATATAATACCATCAAAAATCAGTAAAGTATGTCAAGATATAGCGTATTTTCGGTTGTATCGTCCAGTGAACATAATCGAAACATCTCAAGATCGGCTTTTCTTGAAACTCAACTACTTAGATAAAGGACTGGACATCATTAATTTACCTCGAATCCTAAATGATCCAGAGGTACGCAACGCTGTACCAAACTATTTCAAGTTCACAGAACCTGCATTTCATATAAGTATACTAAATCTATAGCCACCAAAATATTCAATTACTCCAATGCTGTCAAGGAGATTGACTGGAACTTATACACGTCAGGAGGCTATAGTTGTGATTGTGAATTGTCGAACTTTATCTATACACCATGCAAACATATTGTGACTGTGACCTTGATGTGGTGAGTGATAAGGATCTGAAATTACTCCTGATGAAAGGACCTAAATATAGAGAGCCAAGAAGAATAAATATGAAGGCCGACCAGAAGATTGTCCTGTCTGCATTAGAACAGTACGTTATTGATTGGTCTAAGCGAGAAAAAGTTGAACCTACAGTACTCGCTGATTGGCGGGACCTCACCAAGAGCAAGGTCGTTGAAACAATCCGCCATATTGACAGAAGTACTCTTCCCCAAGTAAAACAAGTACTGAGAAACCTCAATTCGCAAGAAGTTCTGGCAAATCTCCAGAGTAAATTCGTCATAGTCCCAGCAGACAAAGCTCCGAACAATATAATATTCATATGTAAATATTATTATTACCAGGTGCTGGTTAAAGAATTGAGTTTAGACATATCTTCATCAAATACGTCTACTTACTCCCAAACTGCATTTACTCTGGAAGATTTATTTAACAATCACAAAAAGTTTCTCAGGGAAAGAGGTATTTGTCTTCCAACCAATCATAACGACATACCAAAAATATACTGGACTCCCAAAATGCATAAATCACCATACAAAGCTAGATTCATAGCTGGTTCTAGAAGCTGCACCACCAAGCTTCTTTCAACCCTATTGACGAGGGCCCTTCAGGAGGTAAAAGCATTTTGGGAAAGGTATTGCGCCACTATTTCTAAGAACTCTGGCGTTGAATGTATGTGGATATTGAAAAACTCAAAATGTCTTACGGAAGAACTTGATGCTAAAGGTCACATACCGTACAGACATGTATCCACATGGGATTTCTCGACTCTCTATACTACAATCCCTCATCAGGACCTTATTGACCGTCTAAGTTCATTAATAGTATCTGTGTTCAAGAAAACTGATCGTAGATATATTAATGTCGGAAGCCATAAAGCATTCTTTAGCTCGACTACATACAAGAGATATCATTCATGGAATGTTTCTTTGTTTATAGAGTTGCTTGAATTTCTCATTAAAAATATCTATGTGAAATTTGGCAACACAATATATCAGCAGCATATAGGTATTCCAATGGGTACTAATTGTGCACCCCTGTTGGCTGACCTGTATCTGTTCTCTTATGAATATGACTATATGCAGGCGCTTTCAAAAACCGATCCATTCAAAGCCCGTTCCTTCTCATTCACCAAACGCTATATAGACGATCTTCTCGCTGTGGATAATCGCTATATAAATGACGCAGTGAAGGATATATATCCACCTTCACTGGATTTGAAGGAAACTACAGATAGCCCTACAGGCACATCTTATTTAGATCTCTATGTCTATAAAAATGAAGCGGGCATTGTCTCTCGTCGACTTTATGACAAAAGAGATGATTACAATTTCGACATCGTAAACTATCCCTTTCTGGATAGTAATATTCCAGTGGGACCTGCATATGGCGTATACATATCTCGCTTAGTAGCATTCCTATGTTAGATGTGATGATTTTAATCAACGTCACAAAACATTGTTGCAGAAACTTATAAAACAGGGCTATTCCACTAAGCGCCTCCACTCAAAGTTTCTCAAATTTGGCGATACATATCGCATGCTGATAGCAAAATACGAACGTAGCGTGCAAGATCTATGGCTCTACGTTTCGTAACTTGTGTCTAATTCCGCTTAACCCGGGGCTAGGGGCCGTATGAACCCATGTACGTCAGGAACCTCATGGTACTCATATGAACAGGCACAATCAAAGCGTGACTGAGATACATCATTCTTTAGATGACGACTTTACAACGAATATTATGGATTAAGAATACTGATCAGCGATACGGATTTGATATTTTTGGAACATCATGATGTCTTGCCGGCAACATTGAAAACTGTTGACCGCTTCTCTCTTGCAGGAAACAAACTTATGTTTTTAGCCCACCATCACCAGATGGTGGGCTGTTCAAATCGCCTTTCGTCCGTGGTCCGTCGTCCGTCAGTCAGTCCGTCGTCCGTCCGTCGTCCGTCCGTCCGTAAACAATTCTTGTTATCGCGATTTCTCAGGAACTACTGCACGGATCTTTCTGAAATTTGGTACACAGGTTCCCCTTGGGGTCTAGTTGTGCAGATAACTTTTCTGGTCCGATTCGAAAATCCAAAATGGCCACAGGGCGGCCATCTTGGATTTCCCCATGAAACCTTGTTATCGCGATTTCTCAGGAACTACTATACAGATCTTTCTGAAATTTGGTACACAGGTTCCCCTTGGGGTCTAGATGTGCAGATACCTTTTCTGGACCGATTCGAAAATCCAATATGGCCACCAGGCGGCCATCTTGGATTTCCCCATGAAACCTTGTTATCGCGATTTCTCAGGAACTACTACGCGGATCTATCTGAAATTTGGTACACAGGTTCCCCTTGGGGTCTAGTTGTGCAGATAACTTTTCTGGTCCGATTCGAAAATCCAAAATGGCCACAGGGCGGCCATCTTGGATTTCCCCATGAAACCTTGTTATCGCGATTTCTCAGGAACTACTGTACAGATCTTTCTGAAATTTGGTACACAGGTTCCCCTTGGGGTCTAGACGTGCAGATACCTTTTCTGGTCCGATTCGAAAATCCAATATGGCCACAGGGCGGCCATCTTGGATTTCCCCATGAAACCTTGTTATCACGATTTCTCAGGAACTACTGCGCGGATCTTTCTGAAATTTGGTACACAGATTCCCCTTGGGGCCTAGTTGTGCAGATACCTTTTCTGGTCCGATTCGAAAATCCAATATGGCCACAGGGCGGCCATCTTGGATTTCCCCATGAAACCTTGTTATCGCGATTTCTCAGGAACTACTGCACGGATCTTTCTGAAATTTGGTACACAGGTTCCCCTTGGGATCTAGATGTGCAGATACCTTTTCTGGTCCTATTCAAAAATCCAATATGGCCACAAGGCGGCCATCTTGGATTTCCCTATGAAACCTTGTTATCGCGATTTCTCAGGAACTACTGCATGGATCTTTCCCAAATTCGGTACACAGGTTCCTCTTGGGGTCTAGTTGTGCAAGATACCTTTTCTGGTCCGATTCGGAAATCCAATATGGCCACGAGGCAGCCATCTTGGATTTCCCCATGAAACTTCGTTATTGTCATTTCTCAGGAAGTGCTGGATGGATCTTTCTCAAACTTGGTACACAGGTTCACCTTAGGGTCTAGTTGTGCAAGACACCTTTTCTGGTCCGATTCGAAAATCCAATATGGCCACAAGGCGGCTATATTAGATTTCCCCATGAAACATTGTTATCGCGATTTCTCAGGAACTGCTGCATGGATCTTTCTCAAATTTGGAACACATGTTCCCCTTGGGGTCTAGTTGTGCAAGATACCTTTTCTGGTCAGATTCGAAAATCCAATATGGTCACAAGGCGGCCATCTTGGATTTCCCCATGAAACCTTATCACGATTTCTCGGGAACTGCTGCATGGATCTTTCCCAAATTCAGTACACAGGTTCCCCTTGGGGTCTAGTTGTGCAAGATACCTTTTCTGGTCCGATTCGAAAATCCAATATGGCCACCAGGCAGCCATCTTGGATTTCCTCATGAAATCTTGTCATCGCGGTTTCTCAGGAAGTATTTCATGGATCTTTCTCAAATTTGGTACACAGGTTCCCCGTGGGATCTAGTTGTGCAAGATACCTTTCTGGTCCGATTCAAAAATCCAATATGGCCACAAGGCAGCCATCTTGGATTTCCCCATGAAACTTTGTTATCGTGATTTCTCAGGATCTACTGCATGGATATTTCTCAAATTTGGTACAGAGGTTCACCTTTGGGGTCTAGTTGCGCAAAATACCTTTTTCGGTTCGATTCGAAAATCAAATATGGCCACCAGGCTCCCATCTTGGATTTCCCATGAAACTTTATCGTGATTTCTCAAGAAGTAATGCATGGATCTTTCTTAAATTTGGTACACAGGTTTTTTGTGGTCCAGTTGTGCAAGATACCTTTTTTGGTCCGATTCGAAAATCCGATATGGCCGCCAGGTGACCATCTTGAATTTTCCCTTGAAACATTATTATCGTCAATTCTCAGGAACTACTTCATGGATTCTTTCTGAAATTTGGTACACAGGTTCTACATGAGGCCTAGTGCACGATGCCTTTTTTGGTCCGATTCCAAAATCCAAGTTACTCTTGAAATTAATACGGTATTCCCGAGTTGTGATGCTGCATCACACGAGTCGGCGGATCAAACATTGGGACAGATTCTATATAGTGACTATAGAGAATATCCATACCTTCACCTTCCAAATCAAGGAGTTCAAATAATTCGGAATTAAAATATATTTCTTCAAATTTTATATCAATTTTCTTAATCCAGTGAACTGTTTTATCTGCCGATGGGTCGGCTACATGAAGAGACGTCACTCTTGTGACACAACGTTACAACTCGACAACTTTAGTTACTGCATGTTTCGATCCAAGGGAGATAATCAGGATTCAAACACTTTCGAAGTTTCAACATTACGGCGCGGATCCCTTCAGTATTAAGTATTGTACCATGTTACTATTTTTGCGCATGGTATCTTAAAAGAGATATCTCAAACTAGCCCAGTAAACAGAACAGAATTAGCATTCGTTCCTAATTATAGAATCTTAAGTATGTTTCATAGCTCATGCCAAAGGTTCAAAGACATTTGTCTTCGCTTCCAGTACCCAATAATGACACGTGCAAGAAAAAATACTACAAAACGAAGACGAATGATCCTCCAGACATTCACTTTCAGACTAACTTTGCTCTTTTCTCTTGTACTATTACAACTGACATAAGTACAGTTTCTAGAAATCTTGAAACTCCTTAAACTTAGAAAGATGATATCTTGGTGTTTTCCAGTGTCCCTTTTTTGATCTTTTTCGCTCAGATTCGAAATTCTGTAAACAAAATTACAAGTCAATCGTTTGTTCTTAGTAACAATGGACAAAAAGATCCTCTTGTCACTAGCTTACAATTATCGGACAATGGTGGGCGCCAAGATCCTTCAGGATCTCTCGTTGTATACTATGATTGTCTTTTTGAATTTGGTGCTAATACTGTTATATGGAATATGGAATAGGTCTTTGGATTATGGACGCGGATATTCTCTAATGGACGACGGCTGGATTATGAATGACGGACTAGACGCTTGTAATTTGTTTATGTACACGACTACTCTTGTCTACAAGATATTTGGAGAACTACTGCATGAAATTTCACCAAACTTGGATGGAAGCTTCATTGAAATGGCCTTGTGATCTAATTAGGCTTTGGTGTGTGCTAGTGCTTGTGTGGGTTCATGCAAAATGTGCTTGTCTGTCTGTGTTCAATTTTTGTTCGCTCCATATCTTGGAAACTACTGAAGGCAGATGCATGAAACTTCTATTCAGTAAAGCATGTATATTATAGGTGTGCCTCTTGTATGTGTTGCATCTTTCCTATGTTGTGATCAATTTTGAAATAATTGATGCTTCACAATTACATGTATTTCACATTGGTTGGATGCTGTCGGCAATCCACTCATTGCTATATAAATCCCAACTCCTCACTGGGCTACAACAGCAATGAAAATCGCCTCTTCGCAATTAATATTTTTAGATGCGCAGCTTTGTTTAGGATACTTATTGCTACATTCATTTTATAGCACTTTCCCTTAAATAATGAGCCCACTCAAGGCAAGGTGGGAGGTTGGGGGAGACGTATGTTTTTGCTTAACAAAACAACCAGCATAGGCTTCATGCAGGTGCGGCAACCCAAGGGTCAAAGCGGAACCTCTAGTTTTTATTCATTTCACATATAAACCGGAATATCGTACATTCAAAAAAATTATCCACTGAAAAGTTTAGCGACAAATAATTTACCAGCTCTGGAAAATGTCGGACAGAGCCTAACTTCATTATTTTAATGGCACCACATTATATATCTCCTACTGAGCTCTTTTCAAATATTTGAGCAGATAACTTGTTTCTTCTACTTTAAGACATGCGGAATGCATTTACATCTCGCTCGTATGCAAATACACGCTTCCTGTTTCGACTGAAATCAGTAAAACTGAATTCCCATACGCGCCCTTTTTATTTAGTATTTATTTTTCTTCATTTCGCGTCAATCTCAACAGGTCCAGTGGGCCCAGTAACTGAGAGGATAACACCGCTAAAATTGTATTAATATATGAATATAATAACACAATTAAGCTAGATTAAACTAGTAACTAGATTAAACTATGCTACTTACAAAACACAAAGACGTCTTAGATCGAAATCTAAAATAATAAATGCGATCTAAAATGTTAAATAATATTCAGGATAGCATTATCCATAATAATTGTATACATTGGTAAATATCACGGGTGTCAGTTGAGAAAATAGTTCAGGAAATAGTATATCTATACCTTGCCCTTTAACAGACGATGCAGTCGTTAACATATTAAGATCGTGATATTGAATTATGTTGTTAAAATAGATACACAACCACTGCTACAAAACAGTAGGTACACAACCACTGCTACGCAAAAATAGGTACACAACCAAACCCTTTACAGAAAGACGTATACATGCTTTGTCGTATGGATTAAAATATTTAAAACTCAAAAACTTAATGAACTTTCTCTGGACCTTTTCTAATCTATCGGAATTGTCTGGTGTGGCGACCATATTTCAGAGCAATATTCAAGTTCACTACGCACAAATGCTATAAACACTGGTAAAGGTTTGACAGGTTCAACGGAGAAACCCCAACATTCTATTGGCTTTGGCAACATTATTCCCAATGTGTCTGTTGAAACTGCAATTTACAGACAACATGACGCCTAAATCTTTAACATCTTTTATAGATTCCAGAATACTTGCATCAATTGTATAAATAAAATCCAACTTCAGTTTCTTGGTACCGAAATTATTGTGTAGACATTTAGAGATGTTCACTCTAAGCTTCCATATCTTACACCAGATATAAATCACTCGGGTTCATCGTTTTCATCACACGGTCCACAGAAACACCCAGTTGTTAAAAAAATACAGGTGTAGTATCTGGAGGTATATATGTACGGATGCCGGAAAACTTATTTTCCAGGACGAAATGTTCTCTCTACAAAAATTGAGCGAACTGTTCCACTCAAGTATGAGCGAAATGTACCTGTTCAATCAGACTTGAGTTACTTTTCACTCAACTTGAGTTACTTTTCACTCGAGTTAAAACAACTTGAGTGGGATCAATTTCCACTCTTATACTTGCGTGAATATCACTTAAGTTGAGTGAACAGTAACGCAAGTTGAGTGAAAATCTCACTCAAGTATTGAGTTGGATCAATTTCCACTCTTACTTGGGTGAAATTTCACTCAATTTGGTTAGAGAGTATTAATAATACATATAAGCGTGAAATGATTGTATTCAGACTCGAAAAATCCCCATAATGCCTCGCACGACAACAATGTAAATACGATTTCAACACATTTCAATACGATTTTTAGTAAGGAGCACCGATTACAAGAGAAAGTACGCGACTGCGAGATTGTTGAAAATCGGGAACCCACCACCTGTCCTGGGAGAGTGGAAGGACATTTATAATATCTGAACCCTGAAAAGTGTTATTCCCTTCTCATAATTCGGTGCAACCAGAGGCTGCAAGTCAACTGTAACAATGAGACAAATGAGACAAATATTCAGAATAAATAGATTATCTGACTGCTGTGTATTATTCAATCATTGATTGCTTCGTATGGAACTAGACAATCATGGAAGAATTAACAATTTTTTGCAATGAAACATCGATCCGCGATGGAGCCTACATTCAGTCAATCTACAAGCAGCCTTATTTTATCCTTAACTCTGCCTGGCCTGGGGGAGGGGGCACTTTCCGCCCCACTCCCCCCACCCCTGTTGTTTTTTGCTCTTATCTCCGGAACGACAAAAAATGAGACCTGAAACTTCGCGACTTTTTAGATTATCATATTGGGGTCATTTTGAGCGATGTGATGTTTACGTCATATTTCTTCACAAATTACGCAAAAATTCAGCATGTTGATTCAACGCAGTTCTATGCGTTTTACTGTAACCATATGTCTTAGTATCGCCAAAAAACACCCCTGATTCGTTCCCCCTCCCTCCCCTTCCCCATTAACGCTGCAAGGCCTGGGGGAGGGGGGCAAATGCCCCCCCCCCACCAAACTTTCTGCGCTATCTCCGGAACACCAACAAAATGGAGAGCTGAATCTCCGTGACGTTATAGGTTATCATATTGGGGTCATTTTGAGCGATGTGATGTTTACGTCATATTTCTTCACAAATTACGCAAAAATTCAGCAGCATAGGATTCAACGCAGTTCCCATGCGTTTACTGTAACCATATGTCTTAGTATCGCCAAAAAAACACCCTGATTCGTTCCCCCTCCCCTCACTTCCCATTAACGCTGCAAGGCCTGGGGGAGGGGGCAAATACCCCACCAAACTTTCTGCGCTATCTCCGGAACACCAGCAAAATGGAGCTGGATCCTCTACACCGTGACTTTTTAGGTTATCATATTGGGGTCATTTTGAGCGATGTGATGTTTACGTCATATTTCTTCACAAATTACGCAAAAATTCAGCATGTTGATTCAACGCAGTTCTATGCGTTTTACTGTAACCATATGTCTTAGTATCGCCAAAAAACACCCCTGATTCGTTCCCCCTCCCTCCCCTTCCCCATTAACCCTGCAAGGCCTGGGGGAGGGGGGCAAATGCCCCCCCCCCCACCAAACTTTCTGCGCTATCTCCGGAACACCAAAAAATGGAGAGCTGAATCTCCGTGACGTTATAGGTTATCATATTGGGGTCATTTTGAGCCTATTGGCATAACGTCACGGTAAATTCAAAATGGCGGCCATGTGGGGTACCAGAAAAAGTGATGTTTCGTCTTATTTCTTCAAATATTTTGCTCTTCTGCATGGAAAAGTGAGTAAAACTTATTCTATTTCATATCAGAAAATTATTTACTTATATATCATGCGGCTTTTGCGAAGAAAAAACAAAAATAAAAAAATTGACAATTTTGAACGAAAAATCGTCCAACAATGCTCTCCCACCCCAAATCGCCCAGGCCAGATAGGGTAAAGATTACACTCCAAAGATGTTTCTGTTCATCTGGGAATAATCACCATCATTTATAAAATCTTCTTCCAAAATCGGTTATATCTATACTGAAGGAGTATGATTACACCATTATTTTAAGGCACAAATGTCACAGTTATCGAAGAATTTGAACTCGACAATTGCATCCAAGAAAAACCCTCGATTTTTTTTAATTCGACCCAATTTCCAAACAAATGAGCGATTTCAAGCAAAAACTAGTGATCAACCTGCCAGAGTCATGATTTTCACACCCAGACAAGGGGCATATCCGAGGTAGACAAAATGTACCCTGACCCCCGTCACTTTGCAGACGATCTCAGCCATCGATTTGCACAAAAACGTTTGAAAGACTGACAATGCCGAACAGGATGGTGCTATAGATAAATGCTGGGCGATTTAGCGTATTATTTAATTTGGCGGGGGTCATTCTTCGAAACTGTGGGTGAGCCCTTACGACGATAAAGAACGTAAAGATTTCGGAGCGTCGCTATTGTGAAAGCTACCAGGCGTTCATCGATCCAGTCAATAGCCGAAATGCACATTCATTTTTGTACATATAAAAACATCTGCTACCAGACCATATTGCATAAACGCCTCAACTGGGATAAACCTGGTAAATATCCAGTAAAAATAATCTGCATTTCCCGACGTCGTGCGGGTTAAATTCCCCATCAAAACAATAAACCTACATATTTTTGTCGTATGACATGTACAGGCCTCGCGGACCAACAGTTCACCACCAGAATCCTACAATATACAGGTAATAAACTGGAGCGACGTGCAAGAGGTAAGAAAACTTGACCACGTCTGGCGACTAAAAACAACAATATAACTCTACAGGAAAGCTTCCCTCGGCACCTCACATTCAGACCAATAGATTTATGGTGTCTGTGAACAATGGGCCGTGGGGAATTATATACATTTGTACTCGGTAATTGATTCTGAGTCAGTGTGTGTCCAATTACAAAATCGATGGCGACAATCATAGAATTGATGATGGTCGATATATTATCATCTTGAAGTCTGCATTCGGATGGAAAGGATCGGTAATACTACATCTTTGGGTCGAATATAAAGATCATTTCCGACATCCAGTCGTTCTTCATAGAAAAGTATTGTTTCCATAATCGAAAAACGTTTTTCACAAGACCCTACAAGCACCAAATTCCATTGCAGCTATATACGGAAATATATATTCAACACTAGCATCTTGAAAGAGAGAAAAGGCAAATGAATCGCTACAGAAATTCTGTGATTGGTTGGATTTATTTACAGTTTCCCTCACAAGCCAATGAATTTGCCGGATTCGCATTTGAAAATTTAAATTGTCCAATCAATTGTTTTAAAACGGAAGATTTTACGTGATTAACAATTGTTTGTATCAACCTTCGCTCTTCTAGATGAAGCTGACAAGACATGGTATTTCTATCGTCCATTCCGTATTATTATCTTTACTTTACTAAGACTCAGAGAGCATTCCCTCCAAAGATTTCCTTAAATTGTTATTGGTTTCTGGATTAAAACTATTGGTCGTAAAAATACCGCGAAAGAATGTGTCGCCTTTCCAAGCAAAAACATTCTCTCACGATCTTTCTCCATCTATTAAAGTGTTGTCAGTCGCGAGGCAATCGTGTTTTTATAAGATCGTGAATAAATCGTGAAACGGAATGATAAATGGCATAGTGTTAGTCAACTTCATATTTAAATGTGAAACAAATTCATTTCTGAGAATTCATACTCAGTATACTCAATTATTCAATGTATACACGTAACCTCGTCGATGCCATCGTTTTTAGTCCACTCCGGGGCCATACAGATACACACATACTTAAGATGTCTTAAAGTTTCTTCTTGTGAGCTTTCAGGATAGAAAATATCAGCAACACGTGAGATATTGTTAACTTCTACTTACATTCAACCCTATTTGACCTGGGCTTTTGGGGAAATGTACAGGCCTGAGAGGCCATTCTTGTTCCCCAAAATATTGTTCTTACCCCTTAAACTAGGGAGCTGAAGCTTTCCTCGCTAGACCCTTGGGTCAAGCTCTACCAGAAAATGTACAGAAATCCAAGATGGCCACTTTGATGACGTCACAGTGACAAAATCTTCAAAACAGGCTTTATTGGTCTGGGTGCATTCCACACCTAAATGATGTGCGGTTAAAAATAGACATGGGTTCGGGTCTTCGGCCTAAAATATATGTGAAATCTTTAAGAAAACCCCTGTAAAAGTATATATTTTCCGAATGGGCACACTCATGCCATTATTCCAGGAGGCAAGTGAGCTATTGAAATTGAAAATGAAAGACGCGCAATCCTCCTTAAACCTTCTTCAACTTTTCTGAAAAACTCCCTAAAATATATGAAAATGTGTCAAATTCTACCCGCAACCCAGTGAAAACGTACGAAATGATTTTCTTCTTATGTATGTTAAAGTGTTTCCCGTCCAAAGGACAATTTAAAATGGCGAAAAAAACAGGGGGTCGACCTACTCGTTTTTTGTAAAATTTTATCGCCATAAAGGAATCATCATTTTCGTTTCCCGAAAAAGTAAGGATTTTGGCCTGCCTGCTATTCAATTCCGGAAACGATTGACTCCGTAGTGGCGCGTAGTTGAGACCAGCAAGCAAATGTTATATCCTCGTTTGAAGAAATGGCTACGTCCAGCAGGGTGATACTATAGATATCAGTTAGTAGAAAGGGAAGAAGAATTACCATGCTGTCAAAAACAGGCGACCTTCCTTATTATGAAATTAGGGAGGGGCCATTTGTGCGAAACCGTGGCCTAGTGTGGAGTGCACCCTCTATTTTTCGGTCAGATTTTTCGATTTTTTTTTTATTTACGTGTTTCTTTGCAAAAACTACATAAATTGGTAAATAATAGTGCGATGTTAAATAGAATATATTTTGCTCAATTTTCCTCGAAGAACCGCAGGAATTTTGAAGAAAAATGACAACTTTTCTGATACCTCGCCTGGCCGACCCCTTGCATTACCCATGATTCCCTACTCGGGGTATTAAGGAAATACGCTCAAGAAATGACCCCAATACGATGAACTAAACACTGACGGAGGGTCAGCTTTCATTTTTTTATCGTTCCGGAGATAGGGGAGAATGTTTGATAAGGGGGTCACGTAGGGTTAAATCTGCTCGAATACGATTCGATCCATCTCATCTCAGGAAATAACTGAGAATAATATGCCGTTCATCTTTCTGAGATTAGGTCACGAGTCTCACAGCATTGTCTAACGACACTTATCCTGTTAAAAATGTGCTCAGACATCGTAGAGGGAACAGTTACCATAAAACACGGTCTAGTGGCACGACCATGGTTATCAAGAATCAATACACATTCAGCAGAAATGAGTTAACAGTCACAAAAGAACGGTTTCGTGTGGAGTCTGATGGGATCGGAGAAAGCTACCAACCGTCCAGTCATATAAAACAGGACGTTGATGGGGAAAGTGCCTTCGTTAGCCGGTCAGTCACATCGTCGTGAAATCCTCATATGGAATCGTCCGATTGCACTGTCTCCCGCAATGTTTAATGCATTATACAATTGATTTGCACAGTCACTGTCATGACTGGCTTCGGTTGACCAGGTGCCCCACCACAACGTTGCTCGACAGAGCGCACGACATGTATTTTACAATCACGCTATTCGTGCTTAAGACAAATAGTTCACTTGGACACTAGTAATGATAACAATCCTATATCTTCATACAAGCGTCTAGTCCGTCATTCAATATTCAGTCGTCGTCAATTAAAGAATATCCGCGTCCATAATCCGAATACCTAATTCATGTAATAACATTAATTAAAAGGATCAATCATAGTATACATAACACTAGGCTAATTTCCTGAAAGACAGAAGCGGTCAACAGAATACCCTACATTATCACGTGTTTCTTCAATCCAATGAATGCAGACGGCAATATTCAAAATCTAGTGACCGCAATGCGCTTGCCTTGTGGTCGAGCGTTCGCTGAACTCAAATATGTCTGTTGCTAACCACTGGCTGAAATGCAACAAAATGATTCTAAATAGTGACAAGACAAAATGCATGCTTGTTACAACAATACAGAAGCAACACCATCTGCCACGAACTGTTATAGATCTCAATCTGGATGATATTACTATCGAATGTGTCAAATGTAAAACACTTTTAGGACTGGAAATGGACAACTTTTTATCTTTTAACAAACATGTATCTTCTTTATGTTCTAAGGTTTCTCTTAAAATATTTGCTCTTCGGAGAATTAAGAATTTTTTACCGCTTTTTGCTCGAAAACTGTTTTACAATGCCCTCATTTTACTTCACTTTGAATATTGTTTAAGTGTTTGGAGCATGTGTAACCTTACCACCATGAACCGTGTTTTAAAGCTCCAGAAAATGGCGGCTCGTACAAGTTTAGATATACGTATACCAAATTCTGTTTCTACTTCCGAACTTTTTAAGTCACTTGGCTGGCTATCTTTACCAACTCTTGCTAAATACAAGAAAACTCTTATGGTTTTTAAATCTTTACATTGTACTGTTCCTTCTTCTCTATCTGACATGTTTTTAAATATTGATCGTCGCAAGACAAGGGGACAGTCAACAAATCTACTTTTATTAACGAAGGCCAGGACGGAACTGTATAAGCGTTCTCTTAAATTTTCTGCTACGGAATCCTGGAATCTTTTATCTCCGGATATCCGAACGATAACTTCTTTTAATATTTTTAAGTCCGAAGCTTTTAAGTACTTTATGTCAAATGACCTTCAAATCTTTCATGACGTATGTTTTTATTGTTTATGCTATTTTAACTACATGTTTTGTTATTAGTTTATCTTGTATATATTCTATCCCTGTTGTACATAAATATTATGAGGGCCACAGGGTAGATTAGTCATTGTACTAACTGTGTTTTTACCCTCGTTAAATAAAGTATATTGAATTGAATTGAATTGAAAGCGGCAGGTCCTATGTTTGATCCCTGGTGGAACCATACCAAAGACATAATATGGAACTTGTATCTTCCTCGCGCAGCAGGTGGATGATAGATCAAGGACTGATTGATCATGTGCCAGGATAATATATTGATTAGATATATAAGAGGTGGACAACTGACATCTGTCGACTAATATGCAACCATATGACTCCACGAGAGCCTATCGCGGCACCACACATTCGGACTAGAATATGCCGGATTCTAGGACGTAGATTCTCAGCAGCGCTTTAATTGCAGATGTTCGTGTGGAAAGTATGAAGTAGCCACAGGGCCCCTATCAGCAGCTTAACCCTACCTGGCAGCGGGGGGAGGGGGGGGGGGGCTCCGCCCTCCCCTGTTGGTTATTTTGCTCCTGTCTCCGGAACGACAAAAAATTGAGAGCTGAAACTCCGTGACTTGGTGGATTATCCCCCCGAGCAGAGGATCATGGGTTAGTTCAAACTGGCGGCCATGTGGAGTACCAGAAAAGTGATGTTTTTGTCAGATTTCTTCAATTTTTTTTTTGCTTTTCTGCATGAAAATGTGAGTAAAATATATTTTATTTCTTAGATTATTATGTACTAATTTATCATGCAGTTTTTTCAAGGAAAAAAATGAAAAATTCGAAGATTCTGACCGAAAATCGTCCAAAAATACTCTTTTTAAAAATGACGTCACTGCCACGTCATCATGGCGGCCATCTTTGACCTTTTTACATATTCTTGTAGAGATTGACCCAAAGATATAGTGTGGTAAGTTTCAGCCCTGTAGCCTTTGCGATATCGAAAATATATAGGGGGACTTCCCGCCCCCACCTCCGAGGCTGCGGTACACCCCAAATCGTCCAGGCCAGATAGGGTTAAGGATGTCCGCTGGTGGTTTTGGTTTTTTTTTCTATTGGGTTATCTCCCTTTCCTAGGTTAAGAGATAGGGATTTCCTTTAAAAGCCTTCTAGCCGAGAATTTTGCACAGCAACATCCATCCACTTTGATAAATTTTGATAGGCATTGTGATTATCTGCACTCAGAATATAAGAAAAGTTAAATACTATTTATACGAATTTTGCATGAATATGCTTCAAAACTAGGGCTATTCCCTATGTTTTCTGGGTTATCAAATTGAGCATGGGTCAGTCCACTCAACGTTGCCTACAGCTAAAAAATGCACACCAAATGTCACCCGAGTCCTTAAGCCAGGTAGCATTAAATTAACAAGAAA